>QEOW01001028.1:411926-529933 GCA_003123825.1 Juglans hindsii | reverse complement strand
TTTTTTTTTTTTTTTTTTTTTTTTTTTTTTTTTTTTAAATTTTTGTTTCCTTGGTCGTTTGATTGTGAGGCTCATAAGAGCTTAAATTGCGACATTTTATTTGATTTTCATTTTTTCTCAGTTGAAGAGGTACTGCATGTGTTGTTTCATCATATTTTGGGTGTGAGTTGGGAAGTTTTTTTTTTTTTTTTAAATGTATTATGTTTTTGAACTTATTTTTTTTAGTTTATTTTGTGAAAAACCTTTTCCGTAGAGTAAAATTGGCCAGAACTATGTATTGTTCAATAAACTTATTTGCGGCAATCACATATTGCCGCAAAACTCTATTCTCGTCTGTAAATTACCCCGTTGGGAATACATTAAGGCAACAATATTTTTTAATTTGGAAAAAAACTATTGAATTGCGGTGATTTCAAGTGACTAGCTAGCTACAAAATAATTCTAGAAAATATCATGAGCATTATAGGATTCTAGAAAGATGACTTGAAATGCCTTTGTAATTCTTATATGAAACTGATCTTTAATTGAGTTGTAAAAGTTTAGATTAGATTTTTTGGGGCTAGCTAGAAATAGTTTTTTTATATGTTGCAGTTAAAAATGATTATATTATCAAATGATTTACTCAAAAAATCTAAAATGGTACCGAAATTATTTCATCAAGAATGTGACCACACCCGTTAAATATTCGAATGAAATGAAAAGAAGATAATTTGATTTCCATATTAAAAACATTAAAACATAAGAGATAATGTGAAATTTAAAAAAGCAAAAGAAAAAAAAAAATTGCCACCCCAACTTAGATTGTTCGTTGACCCCTTTTCTCTCTTTCCATTCTCTCTTTCCATATATTTGAAAAGAGTAACGATAGACTCGCATACTTCTTACAATTTTGTTTTCATAACTCTACTTAAATGGAAGACATGTTTATAAAATAATAATATTCTTATAACTCTATTTTATAAAAACAAGCTTCATTTAAAATTCTAAAATAAATCTATAAAATTTTGAAAAAATAACTTTCTTAGATCACTTTTCATCTGAATGAAAAAAAATATTAATTGGAATGGGACTACTTTGAAAAAATAGTGTCTTTGATCACTTTTCATTTGTAAAATAACTGGCTTGCTACTCATATTTACAAGTGGCTACAAGTGGCCTCTTTTGTCTTGAATGAGACTACTTCTAATGACTTTGTATGAAGGTTTTTTTTCCAGCCCTTAGCTTCTATACCTTGGGAATGTAGGTTGTGGGATTTCCTATGTAGATATAATGTTGTTTCATCAATAGTTATTGAATAAATTGTGTGATGGGCGAAGAGGAAGATGGAAGGCCACCCAGGCCTTCTACATCGATTTCACTCACCCAGGTATGATACACATTGGTTATTTAAAATTATTGCAGCGTGAGATATTTTTAGCCTTCCATCTTAATCCATTGTTTATTTATATATTATAGGGATATTATGGAACTGTAAATCCATATAACCTGCCATATGTGATGCCTCCAAATCCATATCCATATCCATATCCACAACCAAATCCGTATGCTTGGGGTAGTCAGGTAAAGTTATTTTAGTATATTGATTTTTTTTAATGCATGGGTGTGAGTCATTCTAACAATGTATTTATATTGTAGCATCTGGTACCGCCACCCTTTGGACCAACCATGCCATCCCCTCTGTCTAGTAATCTGGAGGAGTTGAGATGAGGTGAAGATACAACCAAGGTAGTTCAAATTGAGTCTCTTTTTATGATTGTTTCTTATACCTCCGTATCTTTCCTTATCGAATAATGTGCATTTTGAAAAATGCAGCAGTCGGCGATGCCACCACGTGTGCCAACTATGCCCTACCCACATTGCGCAAGTGAGTCATCAACTACGCCATCCAATTCCGTAGCTGAAAAGAATTTTGGAGGTACACTTTTAACTGAAGCAGTTAACATCCACTAAATATATTAAAAATACAATGTTCCTAACTATGCAATCTTCCTTCTCAGAAACATATCCGCATCCATATCCATATGCTTGGGGTAGCCAGGTAAAGTGTACTTAGGATATTGATTTTGTTTAATGCATGGGTTTGAGTCATTCTAACAAAGTAAATTTTTTGCAGCATCTGGCACCGCCACCATTTGGACCAACCATGCCATCCCCTCTGTCGAGTAATCCGGAGGAGTTGAGACGAGATGAAGATACAACTAAGGTAGTTCAAATTGAGTCTCCTTTTATGATTGTTTCTTGTACCTCTATATATTCCTTATCGAATAACGTGCATTCTGAAAAATGCAGTAGTCGGCGATGCCACCATGTGTGCCAACTATGCCCTACCCACATTGCGCAAGTGAGTCATCAACTATGCCATCCAATTCCGTAGCTGAAAAGCATTTTGGAGGTACACTTTTAACTGAAGCAATTAACATCCACTAAATATATTAAAAATACAATGTTCCTAACCATGCAATCTTCCTTCTCAGAAACATATCCGCATCCATATCCATATGCTTGGGGTAGCCAGGTAAAGTGTACTTAGGATATTGATTTTGTTTAATGCGTGGGTTTGAGTCATTCTAACAAAGTAAATTTTTTGAAGCATTTGGCACCGCCACCCTTTGAACCAACCATGCCATCCCCTTTGTCGAGTAATCCAGAGGAGTTGGGATGAGGTGAAGATACAACCCAGGTAGTTCATTTGAGTCTGTTTTAAACGAGTTTTTCTTGTACCTCCGTATTTTCCTTACTGAATAATGTGCATCTCGCAAAATGCAGCATTCGGCGATGCCACCACGTGTGCCAACTATGCCATCCAATTCTGTAGCTGAAAATAATTTAGAAGGTACACTTTTAACCATATCAGTTAACATCCACTAAATATATTAAAAATGCAATTTTCTTAACCATCCAATCTTCCTTGTCAGAAACTTCATCCGACATAAATATAGAGCCAGATGCGGAGGGGATGAATGAAGTATCAGATGATGATAATAGAGTTGAGCCTCCAAAATCTGGTATGCACTTTGCTACTGATAAAGAGGTTTTAGACTACTACAAAAGATACGCCAAACAAGAGGGTTTTGGTGTTATCATAAGAAGAACGAAGAGAGATATGGATGGGGGTGCGAAGTATGTGACGATTGGCTGTGCAAGTGGCGGCAGGTATTATCCTAGCCACAATAATTTATCAAAGCCACGACCAACGACAAAAACTGATTGTAAGGCAAAGATAAATGCTCGCTTTGTGAATGGGGTATGGGTATTGACCAGTGTTGATCTTGTTCACAATCATAGTACGGTTAGCCCACAAAAATCTAGATTTTTTAGATCTCACAAATATTTGGATGAATGTAGTCAGAGAATGCTCGATTTGAATGATAGAGCGGGTATTCGGATGAATAAAAATTTCCAAGCACTTGTGACTGATGTGGGGGGGTTTGAAAATTTAGCTTTCCAAGAGAAAGATTGTAGGAATTTTATTGACAAAACTAGATATTTAAGAATGGGTAAAGGAGGTGGTGAAGCACTAAACGACTACTTTAAGAGAATGAGGAAAATGAATGATGACTTTGTTTCCGTCATGGATGTGGATGATGAGTTTAGAGTTAGGAATATGTTTTGGGTTGACGCACAAAGTCGGGCCGCATATGAGTATTTTGGAGACGTTATCATGTTCGATACAACGTACCTAACAAATAGGTACGGGATGCCGTTTGCTCTCTTTGTTGGAGTAAACCATCATGGACAGTCCATACTTTTAAGGGCAGGCTTGATTTCAAGCGAGGACACAAGTACCTTCATGTGGTTGTTTGAAGCATAGTTAGAATGCATGAATGGACGGGCACCCGCAGCCATCATAGCAGACCAAGACATGGCAATGAAGAATGCGATTCAAATTGTATTCCCGAATGCAAGACATAGATATTGTCTCTGGCATATAATGTGGAAACTGCCCGAGAAGTTGGGATCTCACTCGGCATATAACGCAGGACTGAAGACTGTAATTCAGAGTGCAGTCTATGATTCACAAAATTGCAAACAATTTGAGGAGAAGTGGGGGCAGTTAATTCATAAGTATGACCTTATTGACAATGCATGGTTGTAGGGGTTGTACACTGAGAGGTCATTTTGGGTACTAGTTTACTTGAAAGGTGTATTCTGGGCTGGTATGAGCACTACCCAACGGTCTGAAAGCATGAACGCCTTCTTCGATGGATATGTGCATTCCGATACGACATTGAAAGAATTTGTGGATCAATTTGACAATGCTTTGAGGAAGAAGATGGAGGCGGAGACGACAACTGATTTACAGTCCTGTAACCAAACAATCCCATGTGTATCCCTATTCAAAATTGAGAGGCAGTTCAATCATTATACACGAATGCAAAATTTAAAGAGATCCAAGCAGAGGTTTGGGGGATGCTTTTGTGTAACCCTTCACTTGTGGGCACTGAAGGATCCATATCCACCTTTGATGTTTTGGAAGAAATCTCTACACCTGATGGGCAGTCCAAAATTGTGATGTATATAGTTTACTTTAATGAAGACGAATGTGAAGTTCAATGCACGTGTGCCTTGTTTGAGATGAGGGGGATTCTCTGTAGGCATGCATTTAAAGTTTGTCAGATGAAGTACATTCATGTGCTGCCAGAGAAATATGTGTTGAATCGATGGAGGATAGACTTAAAGAGAAGATACACACTGGTTAAGAGTAGCTATGATGATGTATGGGTCAATGCGGATGCACGACGCTATGAGCTTGTAGTACAAAGATGTCTAAGATTCGCGACGCGTGTATCTCGAAATGATGAGCATGTGAATGCATTCTTTCATATGTTGGATGAGTTTGAGCATAAGTATGTAGGATTAGAGCCTGAGTCCAGTTCAACAAAGTTAAAAGAGAACGTGGTCGCCGATAAGGATAAGAAAATATTAAGCCCGCACGTTATTCGGGAGAAAGGAAGACCTCCAACCAGAAGAAAGGTCCCGATGGTCGAGAAGGCTACAAGGAAGAGAAAGAAAAAAACAGGTATTACATATAGCACCATCAGTTGTGTAGATATTGGGATGCATACATATATTGTTCCTAATAGATGTTAAATTTTATTTTCCAATCTAGACATACAGGAATCTATTTGACGATACATCAGACAATGTTGACCTCCCGGTGTCAGAAGTTGGTGCTACTGTTGAGGAGGTTGTTATCCAAACCCATTGTAGTACTTTAACACAAGTAAGGCTTCCGGCCAATGATGAGGTCTGAGGTTATTTCCACCTTTTTTCATTTATATTTTTCTGTTTTTAATGTAATTTCAGAAATAATTTTAACATTTTCAATATATTCAGGCTACGCCAAGCTTGCCCCATGGAACTTAGCATAGATATTGTCCCTGACTTGGGCATTAATATTTTGGAGATCTCATCCTTTTGTGAACTATGGTGGAAGATAGAGATAGAGATTGGGCATTTTGTCTGAAAGCAAATCTGGTGGAAGCACTCTGAATTTTGTTTTCTGCTGGTCTTAGTTCTACTCTAAAATACATTGGAGGCCAGAGAAATTTTGAACAGCTATCTCATGGGACTTTGATTAGAAAGCTCTCTAGTTCAACTGGAAATTGTTTTTTGATTGTTCACATACGCTTCTTGTTTCATAGTTGTGAAACAAACTGTATGCTGTTTCATAAGGTTCTCAAGGTGAAGATTTAAGGTTCTCTGCTGGTTTTATGATATTCTTCTCTATGCTAGGTGAGGAACATAATACATAGTTTATTCAATGTACTTGCCTGTATAATCACGCTTCTTGCTGTTGAGATGAATGTTTTCGCTGTTTAACTTCACTCTGATTTCTTGATTGGTGCAGGAAAATTTGGAGCCATATTAAGGCATCAATACCCTTCACTATATTTGCTGCTGTGTATTGTGTTTTGTTCGGTCTTGTTGGTGGGAGTTATGCTCATAGCTTCTCTTCTCCTATTCTCTGCACAAGTGTTGGCATAATTTTGTTCATGGGTTTGTCTATTTCCGACTATTTTAGAGAATACACTGCCAAAGCTCTTCATGGTCTTGCACAAATGTAACGCCCCAAACCCGGGTGGCTTGGAGAATTACTACCGGTCACTCATAAACATGTCTCCCAACACATCCAAAGAATAATCTCCAAAAACTTCATAAATGAAATCAATCTCATATCTTCTCAATAATCTCATTACAAACTCCACACAATCTCAAATGCAATAATAAAAAAAAATCAAAGGGTCCACAATCTCCCTGTAATAGTAACATACCAAACTGATAAAACCATAGGTCCTACTAAACCTGAAAATATAATTAAAACTCAAAGACATTAAAATTAAGAATACCAGAAGTCCTTCTTCTAACCACATTTTCTCAACTTAAACACGTTCACCAATCTAATCCAGGTCCTCATTCGGACTCTCCACATCATCTGAAAAAAATATTATCATGATAGGGGGTGAGTTATCACAACTCAGTACGCAGAAATTATGTGCTAGCGTGCAAACATGAGCATTTACAAAGAATAGCATGCAGAATAAAATATTTTCCAGAGTTATCATGCAGAACAGAACATATTTTCAAGAGTAACAGAGCGATAGTTTTAAGACAAGTAAAAACCCATAGTGCTTTGGCATAACATAAACTGAGTATCATCATCAGATCAAAACAGAGCATCAAACAAAGCAGAGACTATGTTTCACCCCCGTGGTAGGATTGTGCTAACCCCGGTGGCCAAACCAGGCAGAGACAGAGGTGAAATCTTTCATTTATTCTTCTCGGAGCCCCAAGTGTGCACACAGGAAAGACCACAATAAAACCACTTTGTTTCCAAAGTGGGTGCACTTAGAGACAGAGAAGTTGGTACCAACCCAAACAGAGCAGAGCATAACAAAGCAGAGCAGAGCAAAGCAGAGATAGAGTCAGATACAAAATCAGTACACCATGCCAAAGGTTTTCAGATGCCATATCAAAATAAAACAGAGTACCAAAACATAATCAGATCATTCTCACATACTGAAAATAAAAGTCGAAGCATCCTTCCAAATAAATGCACAATTTTTTTTTCAGATTCTCAATATCCCTCTTTTTCATATTTCAGAGACAAAATGACAATTTAGCTCATGTCTACACAATGCATGTCAGAAAATATTTTCTCTTTTTTCATACAAATTTCATGAGTAATGCAAATAAGTGACCGAGGTTGGTTTTTCCCAAGTTCTCATTTCATCACAAAAATATGCAACGTTTTCAGAAAGTCAACCTCAGTCTCACTAATTCGTGTAAGGTCTAGCATAGGAACCCTGCTTACCTGACTCCTGCAGCGTATTATCTATACCTTGAAATTGTCCTCTATTAATCTCGACACCTATTCATAAAAACAAAAGAAATATACACCGAGTATTAAATGACAATTGGCACAACCTCCTCTAATAATTATAGAAAAACCCACAATTTAACGCACTAAATCAACCACTTAACAACATTGGACAACGCGCATTCCAACTCAAGATACCATATACTAATCTTAATATTTATTAAAACACCCACCAAAGCCAACGACAAACACCAACAATCAAAATATCAACCCCACTTCAATGGCCCCTATCTCCAAGCAATCATCACAACTCAACCCAAAACTACAATAACAATGTAACTTCAAATGATTTAACCTCCACTCCAAACTGTCGTATAGCAACCTGAACCATAAAAAAAAAAAGCCCCTAATCACTCCCAAGTATCACTTGGTTTACTATTCGGCCAACCCACAATAATCCAAAATTCCAAGACCACTCCAACACAAAGTGTTTACTTACTCATGAAAATGCCCAAGAACTCACAAAATACACTTTCAAATATTTTATTGAATTGAAATAAATTGACTTGAAAATAAAGTGTGTGTGCGAGCGTAAGAGACCAAGAACGAGGCTAACTTACCAACGAAAATGAATTTCTCCCGTAATGGTTTGACTAGTTACACGAGAAACCGAAAACCAAAAGTCCAATAACTAGGAATCACAAGCCACGGAAACCCAAGAACCGACGAAAATGCAACTCAAACTCACGGCAACCAAAACTGTATAGATGAGGAACATCAAAAATAAATACCAAAAGCAGAACTGTACACTACAGCAAGGGAAACTGAAAATCAAAGGAATGAAGATGGAACTCTTACCAGTCGGAAATGGAGGGATGCGAAGTGATGCCCGTGTGTTGCAGAGGAAAACCGAAATGCAAAATGGAGAGAAAACAGAGGAATGCAGCAGACGGCAACCACCGAAACTAAATGCAGCGCAAGAGAGAAAACTGAAATTGAACAAGTTTAGGACAAGTGTTTCGGCAACAGGAACAGAAGTCAACGAAAAGAAAAATGAAAAGAAATGGAAAAGGAAAGAGTAACGTGGGAGAAAGGAAATGCGGGAGGAAAAGAAACCGAAAGGAAACTGAGTGTACGAGAAGAAAGGGAGGAAGAAACGGAAAAACAGAGGAGAACTCTTACCTCCCAAAACGACGTCGTTCGGTGGTCTTACTAAGCACTAAAATGGCTGGGCCACTTTGATGAAGAAACTGGGCCTTACATCCTCCTCCCCTTACAAGAATTCCGTCCTCAGAATTCGCTACAAGCTATAATAATTTCCATCGAACAAGTGAGGATACTTTACCCGCATCTCTTCCTCGAATTCCCAAGATGCTTCATTGATAGCATGATTATTCTACAGTACTTTAACTAAAGAAATAGTTCGATTCCGCAACACTTGCTCTTTCCTGCCCAGAATCCGTAATGGTTCCTCGGTGTAGGTCATGTCTTCTTGAATCTGCAAGGGTTCATGATCTATGATGTGATGGGGTCATGCATATACTTCCTCAACATGGACACATGGAACACATTATGCACTCCCGAGAACGCCGGTGGTAGAGCCACCCTGTACGCCACCGGTCCAATCCGATCAAGAATCTCAAACGGCCCAATGTATCTAGGACTCAACTTACCTTTCTTTCCGAATCTCATAACTCCTTTCATTGGTGAAATTCTCAAGAATACCTTATTTCCCATTGCAAACTCTAACTGACGGCGGCGTTTATCTGCATAACTCTTCTGTCGGCTTTGAGCTGCTATCATTCTAGCCTGAATGGTATCTATCTTTCCTGTGGTCTGCTGAATAATCTCTGGCCCTAGAAGTTTCCTTTCACCTACTTCATCCCAATACAATGGAGACCAACTTCTCCTGCCATACAAAACCTCGTAAGGTGCCATCCCAATGCTAGCCTGGAAACTATTATTATATGCAAACTCAACCAATGGTAAATGTTGCATCCAAGATCCCTTGAAATCCATCAAGCATGCCCTCAACATATCTTCTAAAATCTGAATAATTCTTTCTGATTGTCCATCTGTCTGAGGGTGAAAAGCAGTACTGAAACTTAACTGAGTACCCATTGCCTCTTGTAAGCTTCGCCAGAACTTAGAGGTAAAACGATGATCTCTATCCGACACAATGGATACCGGTACTCCATGCAACCTCACTATCTCCCGTACATACAGTTCCACTAGTTTCTCTAGTTTATAAGAAACTTTAATGGGCACAAAACGGGCGGTCTTCGTTAAGCGATCCACGATCACCCATATAGCATCTTGCCCGCTTACGGTCCTTGGTAGACCTGTCACGAAATCCATGGAGATATGTTCCCATTTCCACTCTGGAATCTGAAGTAGCTGTAATAATCCTGCAGGTCTCTGATGTTCTGCCTTCACTTGTTAGCAAGTCAGGCATTGTTCTACAAATTTAGCAATTTCTCTTTTCATGCCATTCCACCAAAAGGACTCTCTCAAATCCCGATACATCTTGGTACTCCCTGAGTGAACAGTGTACAAAGAACGGTGTGCCTCTTCAAGAATTAACCTTTTTAGTTCATCATCAGCAGGTATGCATACTCTACCCCTAAACCTCAAAACTCCATCCTTGGAAATACAAAAATCAGGTTTGTCCCCGTTTCCGATCCCTTCCATTAACTTCACCAACCCTGAGTCCACTTTCTGAGCAGCTTTGATTCTATCTACCAAAGCAGGTTGAACCACTAAACTGGCCATGAAAGCATTTGTATCACTAGCAATGACTTCGATACCGGCTCTTTCTAAATCCATTAGCAACCTATGCTGAATGGTAATAGCTGCAACTGTCGGTCCCATTGACTTCCTACTTAGAGCGTCGGCTACAACATTAGCTTTGCCTGGGTGATAATTAATGGTGCAATCATAATCCTTGATCAACTCAAGCCACCTCCTTTGTCTCATGTTTAATTCTTTTTGGGTAAAGAAATACTTCAAACTCTTGTGATCCGTATAAATTTCGCACTTTTCCCCATACAAGTAATGTCTCCAAAGCTTAAGTGCAAAAATAACTGCCGCGAGTTCTAGATCATGAGTGGGATAATTCTGCTCATACACTTTCAATTGGCGTGAGGCATAAGCTATAACCTTCCCATGTTGCATCAGTACACACCCCAAACCAAGCCTAGAAGCATCGCTATAGACAACAAATCCGCCTCTAGCTGTGGGAACTGTTAACACCGGAGCTGTCACTAATCTCTGTTTCAACTCTTGGAAGCTTTCTTCACACTTTGCTGTCCATTCAAACTTATTATTTTTCCTGGTGAGTGCAGTGAGAGGAACTGCTATCTTGGAAAACCCATCAATGAATCGACGGTAATACCCCGCTAATCCCAAGAAGCTTCTAACCTCATGAACATTCCTCGGTGCCGACCAATTAACCACTGCTTCCACTTTTCCTGGGTCTACTGAAATACCATCCTTCGAAACTACATGCCCCAGAAACGTGATTGAATCAAGCCAAAATTCACACTTCTTCAACTTAGCAAACAGCTGCTTGTCTCTGAGTGTCCCAAGTACCAACTTCAAATGTTCTTCATGCTCGGTCTCGCTTTTGGAGTATATCAGTATATCATCAATAAAGACAACCACAAACTTATCCAAAAACTCATGGAACACCCTGTTCATCAAGTCCATAAATACTGCTGGGGCATTAGTCAGGCCAGAAGGCATGACCAAAAACTCATAATGGCCATAACGGGTCCTGAACGCCGTCTTAGCCACGTCTTCAGCTCTGATCTTCAACTGGTGGTAGCCCGATCGAAGATCAATCTTCAAAAATACTTGAGCACCCTGAAGCTGATCAAACAAATCTTCTATACGGGGTAGCGGGTACTTATTCTTTGTGGTCACCCGATTAAGTTCCCTATAATCGATACACATTCTCATCGATCCATCCTTCTTCTTCACAAAAAGAACTGGAGCTCCCCAAGGTGAAACACTGGGCCTGATGAAACCCTTGTCTAACAAATCTTGCAACTGCTCTTTGAGTTCCGCTAATTCAGACGGCGCCATGCAATAAGGTGCTTTCGAAAGGGGTGCCGTGCCTGGAATTAACTCAATAGCAAACTCTACCTCCCGCTCGGGTGGAAGTCCCGATAAATCTTCAGGGAAGACCTCTGGATAATCTCTCACAACAAGTATCTGTTCCAACTTCAACTCTTCCTTTGGTGCTTCAACCACACAGGCTAAGAATCCCTGACAACCATCACGCAACAGTTTTCCTACTTGAATGGCAGAGATGATGGGTGGAGTCAACCTCACTTTCGACCCTGTGAACCGAAATTCACCTTCATTAGGGGGCCTGAACACCACTTCCTTTTTAGCACAATCAATACTGGCGTGGTAGGAAGCCAGCCAATCCATACCCAAAATCACATCAAACCCAACCATGTGGAAAACTATTAAATCTGCTGGCATTAGTCTTCCCTCTATAGAAAGAGGGCATCCGGGTAACATCCCACTACAGACTACAGAATTCCCTGTTGGGGTCGCAACCACTAACCTGTTCCTCAACCTTTCAGGATCTAAAGTGCAAAATTTAGAGTACGTTGTGGAAACAAAAGAATGTGTCGCTCTCGAGTCAAATAACACAAAAGCATTATTAGAAAACAAAGAAAGAGTACCTGTGATCACATTCAAACTCATCCATGAACCAAGAATATTCAAAGGCTTAACCAGAACCAATCAAAGAAAAGAAAATAATAGAAACTATAAATCGTTAAAGTAAAACAAAAGAGTCATACCAGTGATCACGTCATTCCTACCCTCAACCTCCCCAGGTGTTAGTGCAAAGACTCGAGCAGGCGCAGTAGGACGTTGATTGCTGCCCCGGGCTGATACTTCATTCCTCTGAGGTGGCGGTATGAACGTCTGGTTGCTCCTATTTTGCATTGGGCAATCCCTGATGTAGTGTCCTGATTTGCCACAACGAAAACACAATCCCGCCCCTTTTCTGCACTCTCCGGAGTGCACTGGATTGCATGTCCTACACTGGTAGGGCTGTTGATTACTTTGAACCGGCCTTTTTCCTGAACTACTACCTTCATTCCTCCTTTTCCATGGTCCCTGGTCCATGCCAGACTGGTACCCAGTAGGAGTAGTCATTTTCCACTGTTCATGCATTGCAGCGCTTCTTTGAAGGGTTCTTTCAAAAACTGTTGCTTTATCCACCAATTCTGAGAAGTTCCGAATCTGGAAACCCACCACACGCACATACAGTTTCTCATTCAGTCCTTGCTCAAATTTACGTGCCTTCTTTTCCTCATCGGGAATCAAATAAGTAGCAAAACGGGATAACTCAATAAACCTAGCAGCATACTGATGTACCGTCATTGTTCCCTGAACCAAGGTGGCAAATTCCATAGCCTTGTCCTCACGGAATGAGCTAGGGAAGAAGCGCTCAAGAAAGATCTGCTTGAAGTGCAGCCAACTGATTATCTCTGTCCCCTCTACTTCTCTGATGATCCTTTCAGAGATCCACCACCTCTTCGCTTCCCCAGTAAGCTTGAATGTGGCGTATGCCACCTTTTGCTCCTCAGTACAGGTTATGACTCGCAAAATCTCCTCAATGTCCTGAATCCAATCCTCTGCCAAAGTTGGATCGCCTTTCCCATCAAATAAAGGAGGGTGCATTCGATTGAATTGCTCAACAGTACAACCCCCTTCATTGAAATTACGCTGGCCACCTGCGGGATTCTGCACAAGGTCATCAATTAATTGATGTGCAGCTGCTCGTAATACGTCGGAAGCACTCGGGTTTGCTTCCCTTTCGTTCTCGATCGCGTTCAGATCCGACATGCATCGTTCTCTACGACGAGGTGGCATCCTGACAAAATAACTTGAATTTTTAATCAACACTTAAAAAAAATAGAGTTTATAAGAACATAGAAAATTTAGTGGTATTTGTAAAAACAAAACGTATATATTATAATTCAAAATTATAAGAATACTCATAACGGAGAATAGAAAAGTACACATAACCATAGTAATAGTCAATTTCCCAAAACTAATACTTAAACCCATTTAACTACTTAAGAAGGCTCCGTTATTAAACTAAACCTTAATCAACATGAACTTAGTTCATAGACCTGTGAAATACCACACCTCATGGCTATTCCTAAAGCCTGCGAATTCTAAGACTTTCCACATCAACAATATTCAATCCTATAGTTCGCTTTACTATCGTAATAAATCTGAAAATGACTTCTTAATCACTATCTATACTCTAAAATCTTTACATCCAATGAACCCACAGAAATCTAAACCTCCAAGGTTTATAGTATGCAGAATTCAAACCTGTCTCTGATACCAAATGTAACGCCCCAAACCCGGGTGGCTTGGAGAATTACTACCTGTCACTCATAAACATGTCTCCCAACACATCCAAAGAATAATCTCCAAAAACTTCATAAATGAAATCAATCTCATATCTTCTCAATTATCTCATTACAAACTCCACACAATCTTAAATGCAATAATAAAAAAAAATCAAAGGGTCCACAATCTCCCGGTAATAGTAACATACCAAACTGATAAAACCATAGGTCCTACTAAACCTGAAAATATAATTAAAACTCAAAGACATTAAAATTAAGAATATCAGAAGTCCTTCTTCTAACCACATTTCCTCAACTTAAACACGTTCACCAATCTAATCCAGGTCCTCATTCGGACTCTCCACATCATCTGAAAAAAATATTATCATGATAGGGGGTGAGTTATCACAACTCAGTAAGCAGAAATCATATGCTAGCGTGCAAACATGAGCATTTACAAAGAATAGCATGCAGAACAAAATATTTTCCAGAGTTATCATGCAGAACAGAACATATTTTCAAGAGTAACAGAGCGATGGTTTTAAGACAAGTAAAAACCCATAGTGCTTTGGCATAACATAAACTGAGTATCATCATCAGATCAAAACAGAGCATCAAACAGAGCAGAGACCATGTTTCACCCCCGTGGTAGGATTGTGCTAACCCCGATGGCAAAACCAGGCAGAGACAGAGGTGAAATCTTTCATTTATTCTTCTCGGAGCCCCGAGTGTGCACACAGAAAAGACCACAATAAAACCACTTTGTTTCCAAAGTGGGTTCAGTCGGAGACAGAGAAGTTGGTACCAACCGAAACAGAGCAGAGCATAACAAAGTAGAGCAGAGCAGAGCAGAGACAGAGTCAGATACAAAATCAGTACACCATGCCAAAGGTTTTCAGATGCCATATCAAAATAAAACAGAGTACCAAAACATAATCAGATCATTCTCACATACTGAAAATAAAAGTCGGAGCATCCTTCCAAATAAATGCACAATTTTTTTTCAGATTCTCAATATCCCTCTTTTTCATATTTCAGAGACAAAATGACAATTTAGCTCATGTCTACACAATGCATGTCAGAAAATATTTTCTCTTTTTTCATACAAATTTCATGAGTAATGCAAATAAGTGACCGAGGTTGGTTTTTCCCAAGTTCTCATTTCATCACAAAAATATGCAAAGTTTTCAGAAAGTCAACCTCAGTCTCACTAATTCGTGTAAGGTCTAGCATAGGAACCCTGCTTACCTGACTCCTGCAGCGTATTATCTATATCTTGAAATTGCCCTCTATTAATCTCGACACCTATTCATAAAAACAAAAGAAATATACACCGAGTATTAAATGACAATTGGCACAACCTCCTCTAATAATTATAGAAAAACCCACAATTTAACGCACTAAATCAACCACTTAACAACATTGGACAACGCGCATTCCAACTCAAGATACCATATACTAATCTTAATATTTATTAAAACACCCACCAAAGCCAACGACAAACACCAACAATCAAAATATCAACCCCACTTCAATGGCCCCTATCTCCAAGCAATCATCACAACTCAACCCAAAACTACAATAACAATGTAACTTCAAATGATTTAACCTCCACTCCAAACTGTCGTATAGCAACCTGAACCATAAAAAAAAAAAGCCCCTAATCACTCCCAAGTATCACTTGGTTTACTATTCGGCCAACCCACAATAATCCAAAATTCCAAGACCACTCCAACACAAAGTGTTTACTTACTCATGAAAATGCCCAAGAACTCACAAAATACACTTTCAAATATTTTATTGAATTGAAATAAATTGACTTGAAAATAAAGTGTGTGTGCGAGCGTAAGAGACCAAGAACGAGGCTAACTTACCAACGAAAATGAATTTCTCCC
Organism: Juglans hindsii; assembly: GCA_003123825.1. Classification (NCBI taxonomy): domain Eukaryota; kingdom Viridiplantae; phylum Streptophyta; class Magnoliopsida; order Fagales; family Juglandaceae; genus Juglans; species Juglans hindsii. The sequence goes on along the minus strand of QEOW01001028.1, from coordinate 514,328 downwards.
GTAATGGTTTGACTAGTTACACGAGAAACTGAAAACCAAAAGTCCAATAACTAGGAATCACAAGCCACGGAAACCCAAGAACCGACGAAAATGCAACTCAAACTCACGGCAACCAAAACTGTATAGATGAGGAACATCAAAAATAAATACCAAAAGCAGAATCTGTACACTACAGCAAGGGAAACCGAAAATCAAAGGAATGAAGATGGAACTCTTACCAGTCGGAAATGGAGGGTTGCAAAGTGATGCCCATGTGTTGCAGAGGAAAATCGAAATGCAAAATGGAGAGAAAACAGAGGAATGCAGCAGACGGCAACCACCGAAACTAAATGCAGCGCAAGAGAGAAAACTGAAATTGAAGAAGTTTAGGGCAAGTGTTTCGGCAACAGGAACAGAAGTCAACGAAAAGAAAAATGAAAAGAAATGGAAAAGGAAAGAGTAATGTGGGAGAAAGGGAATGCGGGAGGAAAAGAAACCGAAAGGAAACTGACTGTGCGAGAAGAAAGGGAGGAAGAAACGGAAAAACAGAGGAGAACTCTTACCTCCCAAAACGACGCCGTTCGGTGGTCTTACTAAGCACTAAAATGGCTGGGCCACTTTGATGAAGAAACTGGGCCTTACAACAAACCAGTGTATGATGGGTGAGTTTGTCTCGGTATCTGTACTTAAGTTTGCAATTACAATCTATAAAAAACAGTAACATTAATAAAGGATCGCACTTCTAATATTCTAATATCTTCTCATCCATGCTTTTGTACTGATTTAGAGGAGTAATTCAAGCTGTATCACCACTAGCTTCACTATTTACATTACCTTAAGTCTGTGAAATTTGATCAGACCATCATCCTCATCAACTTGTGTTTCTTTGATGTGCAGTGCAATGATTTCCTTGATACAATCTTCTTTTCATCCCCGACTGGGTGCAATGATTGTTGCAACATAATGGATAGGGGGGGTGTTTAGTAACCGGTGAAAATTAGCATTTCACCGTTTTAATTGAACATCTCTAACACTAAAACTAAGTTGAGAAGTACACATATTGCACATTTTACATGTGTACTTCTCAAATGTGCAATATCTTGTTGGATTTTTCTTCTGCTGAAATGCCTTAGACTTGCGGAGAGAGGTCTTGTGCGTAGGGCTTGGAACATCTTTTTTTTTTCTTATGTTGGAATTGTAGGATCAAACGTTTCATGCATTTTCTTAACAAGAAGTGCAGTCATCTCTTGCTGAGTTTTTGTGCGAGTAATTATTTGAATATGTTTGTAACTACCTTTCTACCATGTAAATTCTCTACTGCAGGTTGGATACCGCCATATTGATTGTGCTCAGATCTAAGTGCAAAAGTATTGTGACTCGTAAAATTAAATAAAAGCATCTTCTTGCTTACTATTTACATTATCTACTGATATATTAAAATCATCTGTATGAACTATTAAATAAATTTTTGGTAATTTCTAATTTCATTTCACTGGTATGTTTGAGGAGCATCTTCATCCTTCTTCAGAAGGAGTTGGTTTAGTAACATCATTTTACTTTCTTCTGCAAAATAATTTGGTTGGGTGATCTCAATTACCTTATAAACTTGCCTTATGAGAAAACACAAGAACTAATTTCCAGAAAGGAGTGGGCTAAGTTGGTTGAAAAGGAACAGGTATGTGAACAATTTATTGTGATACTCTATCTAAGTTGGGGATTAATGTTATTGTAGCGCTGTTCACAGCCTTGTCCATCATAGCTTAATGTGAATGGGGCTCACATGACAGTTTGAACAAATACTGAGCCAAGAATGTGTTGTAGAAAATCATGGACATTTAGTCCATTAAAGAAGGCATAGCTCAAGTACACATGATGTAGACTTACTTCTTATTGGACCTCTTTGTCCAAATCATTAGAATTGATCTTGATTTGATCATAATTGAGAAATTGCTCATAGATTTAATATTTTTAACATGAAAATTAAGAAAGCAAAAGGTGCAGCACACTAGAAAAGAATGTGCTATAATGCTCATGTAGTTTATGGCTTTACATTTATAATGGTTTGAATTATCTGGATATGGTATTTGAAAACAGGTGTATTCTAGTTAATTTTTTCTCAGTTCCACATTTTGACATTATTTATCATCCCAAATATGTAATCTATGGCTATTCATAGATATGCAATGTGGCTGTACATTAATGGGCAATATAAAGAAGAATGGTTAGATCATGTTTCTTGAACTTGGGTATTGGCATTCCACTTGTTACTCTTTACTTCATTGGGAAACATTAAACAAAATGCAGAAATAATAGAAATGTAAAACTTAGTTTTCATATTCGGTGAATGAGATGCTACATTGAACATTAAGGCATATAGTCGAGCATGGGTCACTGATGACACCAGTACTTATGACTGAGTTCCATCCTTATATAGAGCTGTGCTAGTTGAGTATGGATCACCAATGCACCTGCTAATATTATGCTTATTTGGTTACTAACTCAGCCCGTTTCATCATGTTAGAGAAGTTTGTTGGGGAAAAATATTTAGTACTAAATATAAACTCAATTGTTTTTGCTCTTTTCAGGCATTGGAGCGGCGATGTCCCCAAATTTGCTGGTGTTGAAGCTGCATGGGATGCCAAGTTTGCTGAATGGGGTACGAAGAACAAGGAGGAATACGCTGAGCTCAAATGGGTACCATTGGTGGTGAACTACCTGCTGGATAGGATAAAGCACTTCCTGTAAGTAACAATTGATTATTTTGGTTGCTCTGCTTCCTTACACTTCATCATTCTAAAATGAGCATGGGATTGAGATGCGAAGTTTTATTGTGGCGAAAAGGCTTGCAATAATTGAGGTTACTCTGTGTTTGCTCTTGAAGGAAGAGGCCTGGTGTAGCAATAAAGAATGTAACTATTTGGCAGAAAACTGTATTTGACAGTGTGTATGCCAATTTATTCCTTCTTAGACGTCCTATGCTGCAGGAAAGTTGGAAAATGATATTTAAGAAAAAATATTGGACTATTTCTTAGAAAGTTGAACAGTAGTATAAAAGGTGCAATGAGCAGTAAATGAAAAAGGAAGTTTATATTTCAGCCTATATTGATGAGGGTTGGATGGAAGAATATTGGACCAAATATGAACCATGGCTCATATTTGGTCCAATGACCAACATAGATAAGCAACATGATGGTGTATTTCTTTGGGATAATTTAGTAAACATTTTAATAAAATACTATGAAAACTTTATGCTGTATTTCTTTATGCATCTCTTTGGTTTACAAGCATATACGTATCTATACACACACACACAGTCCTTCATGATCAGGTGGCCGTGTATGCTGTTTTACTTGAAATCTGAATGTAGGTTGAGGGATTTGTCCATGGCTATAGCCATGGGCTTGGTTGGATTTCTAGTGCCCTTGATTTACGGTTGCAAGCATGCTGATTATAGGATTCTGATCTGATCACTTGAAATGCTTTTGTAATTCTTATATGAAACTGATCTTAATTGAGTTGTAAAAGTTTAGAATAGTAAACATTTTGGGGCTAGCTAGAAAGAGTTATTTGTATATGTTGTAGTTAAAAATGATTATATTATCAAATTTGTTTGTAACCCCCGCTCCTTTCTTCTTACGTAAGCTTCTCTTTTCTTACGTAAGGCTCCTCCTTTCTGACGTAAGCAAATTCCAACGACGGAATTATGCAACAATCTGCCATTCTTTCTGGCGACTGCGAGCATCGTCATGTGTGTTGAACCATGACGACGTGTCTCTTGAGATATTAGGTGACTTCTAAGGCACGCCCAGTGTTTTAAATGTACTGAAAATATTTATATGAGGTATTTCCAGTATCGTTGAGTTAAACTTGTTTTTAAATGAGACAATTATAATATTTTGAAGAGCTCCAAAATATTATAATTGTGAGAAATCATTTTAATATTAATTATTAAAATGATTCCAGTTATTTGAAATATTATGAGATTTAAATTATGTTAAAAGCTTTAATTAATTTAATGGTTTTATCCTCTTAAAGATATTAAATAAGACTTCACCATTTATTAATGATGAAGAAATATTAGTTTATAAACTAAAGTTAGATTAAAATAATATTTACCTTAATTCCTCTAAGTGCTTTTAATTAAATTAACGTTTACGCATTTTCAAATCAGTATTTTAATTCCTCAACATTAGATCGTTTTGAGAACCCCAAAACGAAGAGACTTGATTATAAACTCAGACCCTCTCTCTTTTCCATCACTTTTCTCTCAGCTCTCTCTCTCTCCTCCCTCTCCCTAGCGTACATAGTACGCAGCCCCTCTCTCGCCGAACTGCTCCACGCCTCAACCCGGCACCGCCGTGTGTCGGTAGCTCTCACCGCCGGCACCGTCGGCCTCCTCTCACTCCGGCGAGCTCAACCAGCCCAACACCTCCATCTCACGCTCTCTCTTCCTCTCCCTTGGAAGTGTAAAGCTCGAATGGGCTTGCTGTCCTTAGCGCCGCCATGCACCATCCTCCGGCGCCACCACTTCCACGGCAGCTTCCTCTGCCACTGGCCACCACCCTCCAGCAAAACCAGCACCTCCCATGCAGCCACCTTCCCCCTCCGTCGCACACACGCACGCACAAGGAGACCCACACACGGCTTCACCGTGCGCGGCCTCTAGCGCCGCCGTGCACGGCACCCATGGCCACTAGGCGCCACCATGGACTTCCCTCTTCCTCCCCCACGTGACCCGAGGCCCATAGCTCTCCTCCATCGCACGGCCTCCCTCTTTCTCTAACGCACGGCTTTGCACTCCTCCACCGCCGTGCACCGCCACCCACGGTGGGTAACCACCATCATCAGCCTCCTCAGGCCACCACCAAGCAATATCAACCACCCACGGCCCTGATCTGTCACCCATGCATGCACACTCTCTCTCACTCTCCCACGGCCTTTCCTCCACTTCACGGCCTTGAACCGCAGCCGTGAGCCATTGTGGCGCCACCTTGATGCCACCACGAGATCCACCGCATTTCCCTTAGAAAAGCCCTAGGTCCAAACCACCACTTTATGTGGTGGGTAACTACTGCATGTGATGGACAGTCACTGCGCGTGACTGACCGCCACTACACACGGCTAGATCCGCCGTGTTACGCTCCTCATAGCCACCAACACAAGGCCATCACGAGCCTTTCCAAGACCACACCTAGCTATCCAAACGCCCAAATAGTCAACGTACGTGGGTTAGCGGCCACGTACGACCTCTCCGACGTCATCGGCTGTGATGATCAGCGAGCAACGCATGGGTTATCCCGTCAATGGTATAACTCTCTATCCCTTTTAATTATGTTAGATGTTAATTAGTGGACTAGATTGTGGACTGTGCTGTTAGTATTAGGGGAATGACTGTGTAGTATGGAGGTGTGTTGTACTGTGAAGTGTTGGGCATTTTGTGATGTGTTGTGCTGTGAAGTGTTGGGCATATTGTGTAGTGCGCTGTGAAGTGTTGGGCGTATTTGTAAAGTGTTGTGGACTGTGTTGTGCCGCAATTATGGCGTGGTTGTGTTGTGCTGTGTAGTTGTGTGGCATGTGCTGTATGGATGGCGTAGCGTTGCGTGGAATGGGAAGAGTATAGGTAAAGTGTACTCTGTATGGCGTGATGTGTATAACGGGAGGATGGAGCGATACACCATATGGCGAATATGCCATAATGATGAAGTAGCATAAAGAGTGTGAATGGAGTACACGTGGAGTGTACTCCAAGAGGTAGAGTGAGGCACCATATGGTTAGTATGCCATAATGGTGATGTGGCGTAACGTTTGTGAAAGTAGTACACGTGAAGTGTACTCCATGTGATGGAGTGACCCACCATATGGCAGGTTTGCCATCATGGTGATGTGGCGTAACGAGTATGAATGGAGTACACGAGGAGTGTACTCCATGTGGTGGAGTGATGCATCATATGGCGAGTATGTCATATTGATGATAGGTTGTAGCATGTGAAAAGGGAGAAAATGGAGTACACGCGGAGTGTACTCTATATGGTAGAGTGATGCATCGTATGGCGGGTATGCCATATTGATGACAGGTTGTAGCGTGTATGAAGGGAGTACATGTGGAATGTACTCCATGTAATGGAGTGACGCATTATACGGCGGGTATGCCGTAGTGGTGATGTAGCGTAACGTATGTGAAGAGAGTACACGTGGAGTGTACTCTATGTGGTGGAGTGATGTACCATATGGCGAGTATGCCATAATGGTAATGTGGCGTAATGTGTGAAGGGAGTACATGCGGAATGTACTCCATGTAGTGGATTGATGCACCATATAGCGTGTATGCCATAATGGTGATGTGTTGTGTATGAATGGAGTACACGCGGAGTGTACTCCATGTGGTAGAATGATGCATCGTATGGCGGATATGCCATATTGATGATAGGTTGTAACATGTGAAAAGGGAGTACACGCGGAGTGTACTCTATATGGTAGAGTGATGCATCGTATGGCGGGTATGCCATATTGATGATAGGTTGCAGCGTGTGGAAATGGAGTACACGTAGAGTGTACTTTATATGGTAGAGTGATGCATCGTATGGCGGGTATGCCATATTGATGATAGGTTGTAGCGTGTGAAAATGGAGTATACGTTGAGTGTACTCCACGAGGCAGCGACACTCCGTGTGACATGTCGCAGAGATAAGGATGGTTGTGCAGTTGATGGGCGTAGAACATAGTGAATAGTGTCAGGAATTGTGGAACAATGTCCCGAAGTAGTTATGGTGCAGCCTGTAGTCTGAGGTGACAAGTGTCACTGTGATGGACTTATGGCTAGGAATATGCGTGAAGTAGTAGAATAAGTATAAGAGTGTGTAGCGGAAGCATGACAGGGCAATGTCACGAAGTGACGTGGTTACTGACAATCATGCTTATGATGGGAGAAGTTAGTATAGAAATGGCGCAACAGGAACTTGACGAGATGTCACGATGTTACAGGAGTACGTGAGGAATCGTACTCGTGATGAGTTAGCAGTTGGCGTAGAAGTGACGTAACAGGATGTTAGGTGACGTGACAAGGTCACGGTGTAGCTTGAGAGTAGTCTCGAGCTATGTGACATGACGCAAGGTGTAGTTGTGAATGGAGTCTTGTCACGTTAAGTGTTGGGATGAACTGTCAAAAGGGACGGATAGCATGAAGAGTCATGCTAGCCGAGTTAAGAGAATGTTGGTATCGGGATATGGCCCTTATCCCTACGAGCAGGTGATCAACATGTTATATGTTGATCTTAGGTGATAAAGGGGTAAGGTACATGTGTAATCTAGTTAGACACAAGTGCCAGACAGATTCACCATATGTAATGGGTAATCTGTCCTGAGCACAGTTACACAGTGCTTAAGCCTCAGAGTTGGCTTAGAGCTGTGTGGCTTGTATGGATGGGAATGAGGATTTAGTATGGGCTAGGATGTATAGAGGTAGTGACGGGTGTATTGTCTAGGATTGTGATGCGTGACTTAGTTGGTCTGAGTCATGCATCAAGATAAGTTCAATAAGGAGAATAAGACGAATGTCTTAGTGTCTTAATCCTAAGGTGAATCATGGGTTCACTTTAGTGGATGAGCACTCAAGGCAAAACGTTGAGTTGGAAGATGTGGTGACCGTAGTGGTCAGTCTCCGAAGGTTTTAATATAGTAAAGGGCACGTAAGTGCATGGGATAGGAGAGTATTCCAAGTATAGCGTAGTTCTATTTATAGTTTAAGTTGCTTATGCATTAGATAGAGAATGACGTTAAGGTTATGTATGCATGTAGGTTGCCAGCTGACACGCGCATGAATGGACTGCATGGTATGAAAGTAGCATGGAGTCCAGGTAAGTATTACGTTCATGCCTTTCTAGAGTTTTCTAGAAATTACGAAAGGAAAACGAAAATCTTTTATCTTTAAGAAAATGCTTACGAAAGAAGTTGGTATGCTTTCGAATGTATATGTACGTACGACCCTTCCATGAAAGTCCCTTTTTACGCACCCAAAGTTATTAATTGTACGCATGCGAATGGATGACTATACGGCGTATCTATTGTACGTATTTCCTATGAAAATGAACTGATGTAAATGCACGAAAGACAAGCTTGAGCCGACGCCTTCATGGATCCTACGAACAGACGCTGTCGCGAGCGCCACGAGGTGATGCTCGCGGACGCCACGAAGGCCGACGTTCAAGGTGATGCTTACGGATCCTGTGAAAGGCGAAGTTTAAGCCCGTGCTTTATGTTTTATGGACGGTACGAACTGACACTTTTATGCATGCCACGAGGTGATGCTCGTGGATGTCATGAAAGAGGATGTTCAAGCCCATGCTCACGAAATGATGTTTTCTTATGAAAATAAATGTTTTCTCATGAAAGGACTGTTAAAGGAAAGCAAGAACTGAATGAAAGCTCCAGCTCTTTAGAGCTGGCATGAACGAATGAAAGAATGAAAAGTAAAGAAAGGCATGAAATGTATGAAGATACGTAACGGCCACATGAATGAATGAAAATGGGTACCCAATGAATGAATGGGCAAATTGCAATGCCGGGCAGTAGTACTGGTAGTGCACCCAGTGCTGCACCCTAACAAAATGGGATTCCAACCCGTGGCCACGGGTGAATCCATTGGCCATAGGGCCGTTAACCTTAACACACAGGGCGTAATAGTGTGTATTGGCCTATGAAAGTGATAAGAAAGAATGTATGTATGTATGTACGTATGCATGAACGCACGAATGCACTTTAAGAAATGAAGGCAATGCACTCTTGCAGAAATGAAGGCACTGACGGGGGACACGTTTAACGAAAAGAAAGTCCATTTTCAAAGAAAAACCCCGTCCAGTGACATTTTCAAATGAACGCACGTATGCACGCATGCATGTATGTATAGTATGTACGAATGATGAATGCATGAATGAAAACCTATGTTATTATATTTTAACTGCATGAAGTAATGCTTACGAGTCTTCGACTCATTTTAGTTTTTATGTATGTCCCTCCCCCCCACAGGGAAGGAAATGAAGTACGCGTTGGGACAGACACGGCCCATAGGGAAGAGCACGAAAGTCTAGGCACAAGCATTTAAGTGTAAGAGAGGCCTTTTATTAATAAAATTGATGTTTTCCACTGTAAACCTCTTTTATTGTAAAAGCACATTTTTATTTCATAAACGTAGAGTCTTGCACCCTGGGAAGAAGCAAAAAGTTTTAAATCGGACGGTAATTCCCGTCGTCCTTTCTCAAAATATTTTATAGAAAGACCCACCACAAGTACGGGCGTTACATTGTTACTCAAAAAAATGAAAATGATACCGAACTGAAGTGGCAGGGCATACCGAATTGGGCATTAGAAAATAATTGGAGGTTATGTATTAGAAGTTTAAAGGAGAATGACTTTGGTAAATAAATATTTGTATAACCACTTGATCAATTTTGAAGTTACCATAGATACAATCTTGAGAAATTTGTATATAAAGTGGAGAATAGTTTGACAATTTTTTAGTAGTGCTTTAATTAAGGTTGTGCTGCTAAAGAAAATATAAAAGTTTGTCGTGGAACCAAATGGACAGTACTAAATATACACACACACGTGTATACCATATATATATATATATATATATATATATATATATATTTATATACTAATAAAAGAACTCTAAGATTTGAGATGCAGGTAATTCATTTCTGGTGCCTTAGATGTGGGGTGGTAGCTACTGCCTTTGGCTGAGATGGTTGCTGGTTTTCTTGGTTAGTTTGGTGGCTTTGTTAGTCCAAAATTTTGCTGACTTCTTGTCTTTGGTTGAAATTTTCCATTTGGACAGTTTTTGTTTCTTTCAAGTACTGATCTTTGGCACTGATATTGGAGATGAGAAGTTTTACAGCAATAAAACATGAACAGTCACTTTTTCCTTTATGAAACATGGCAACATTTTCCTTTATTGCCTAGTATTTTCAAGTTGTGTTTCTTTCATGCATGGCAAAATTTTCCTTTATGAAACATGAACTGCAACACTTTTGAGGGTGGCTTTGTTGTTGGATTTGGTTATCGTATTCAATAACCGTCTCTTTTATGTTTCCAGTGCAGCGGATTGGGTAATTGCAGCATACATGATGAAATTTGAATGAGCGGCATATGAGTGTGGCTTTGTTGTTGGGTTGATAATCTGGGCATTGGGTATTTTGTGTAATAGTTATGGAAGTGTGCATAGGAAAATATGGTATTGCTGGTGTTCTGTTGAGAATCTAAAAACGATGTTCTGTTGGGTGATTTTGTATTACATTTTGAATAAGCTGAAGTTCAATTTTGTTTATGTATTTGGGAGTGATTGTAGGAAGTCGAAGTTGCATTTCTTTATTTATGTATTTGGGAATGATTGTAGAAAGTTGAGGATGCATTTGGCTATTGTTGTAGGAAGCTGAAGATTCAACTCTGTTGTTGGGTTGACTAAAGATACTTGTTGAAACTATGGAACTCTGTCACTCTTGTTCAAAAAAATATCTTTATTTATTTATTGGAAAATATCTGCACAATGGCTGCTGTTGTAGTGTGTTATGTGTATATGTATTATATATACATTAAAAAACAGAGCAAGCACATATGGAATATAGAGAAGTGGGGTCATTTTAATGCTTTTTATGTTCATACCAGCTCCAAAGTGGGTTTCCACACAGAATAATTGATGGGGGATAGGGATCAAATGTATAAATATTGCACATATTTTCTGAACAAGATAGCACCACCATATTCATTATAATCAGCGAATTGAGCTATGTGTTTGGCTACTTATTGGGTTGACTGCAGAAAATTCTGTGTGGCTTTCTGAATATCCCTGGAAGGCATGATGGGTTAAAAAATCATTCATTTGGCACAACATATCAATCTTCTTTTTTTTTTTTACAAGTAGCGACGACATTATCAATGTAAATGCTTTCAAAATTTGATATATCGTTATAAACTTCAGAAGATCTAAATATAAGAACCAATAACCTTTCAACTTCACCTCTTTGGTCATCCACAAAAGGAAGACTTTGGAAGCATACAACATCCAAATTTGAATATACATTGCCAGTCTTAAATTAAAGCCAACTACGTCCAAAAATATTGCCAACTCCAAAGATCAATAAAAAAAAAATATTGCCAATGCCAAATATCACTCCAAAAATCATGCCAACTACCATTCAGAACATTGAACTTAAATATCCATATAAGCTGTCAAAATTAGACTTCATAGATAATATATCATACATGTTAGGATCCGATCATTCTATTTACATTTAAAACTAACATGGTACATCTACATTCATAACCAATCAAAAACTACTAGAAGAGATACAATTCAATATAGACACAACAATATACGTACAACCCTATTCTCTATTATCCTTATTTGAAGTTCATCCTTTTGCTTCTTCAGCATTTTCTCTCTCTCTCTCTCTATTAGTTTGTCCTTTTCTTTTTGAGCTTCATACTCATGCAGTAATAAAGCATCTTCCCTCTTCCGAATTTCATTCTCTCTTGTCAGGTTTTTCTCAGATACTATTGATTGAGGTGAAAAATTTTCAGTAGTTAATTTCCTTATGAGCTCTAAAGTGAGGGCCACATTGGATTCAAAGTGCTTTCTTGTGGACCATATGTAATGGCAGCCTCTGAAAACCTGATTTAAATAGATAAATCAAGTACCATAGATGCGTTTCTTAGGTTGTAATGAATGGATGTTGTGCCCCTCCCACCTTAGTTGCATCAGAAACCAAATGGACTCTGATTATGGTTCCCTGTTCAGAAGCAGTTGCTATGTACATATATTGGAACATAGGACAATTGCAGCCAGAGGTACAAGATGAACATCTATCTGAAATTCAATTTGATTAAGAATATAAATGAAATGAACTAGATAGTGCGTAAGGAAAACATTTTGTTTCAAATTGAATAACAAGCAAATAAATGCACAAAAGCCAGAAAATCTGCTCCTTCATGAATATAATAAGATTAACTCAAATCATTATCCACAATTATAATAAGAGATTTTTCTTCCCAAGGGAAATGATTTACAAACAATATTTTTTACAACACTTTACACAACTATGTTTTAAATGAGGGGCATTTTTGTAAAACATCTTATAAAAGTCACATCATTTTACAAAACTACTCTCATTTTATAACATTGTTGTTCAATGTGTTGTGCAATGTGTTGTGTGTATATCATTACTCTCACCACATTTCATGCCTCAAGGCAATTAATACTGCTGGCCCACTAGTCCTAAAATGCATCAAGACTGCAAAAATAAGATCTTGCATGTCCTAAGGCTTATAATAGCTCATGTGACTGCTGTCCTGAACTTTCAAAATTTTGACCTATATAGGAGCGCAAGTATGGATTAAGAGACAGAAGAAAGGAGGGGAACAAGGGGAGGGAGAGAGAGAGAGAGAGATGAACTTTCTATATTAACAACTAAAAGGTAGATCCTAGATTATTATGTTGGCCATTTCACGGCTAGAAACACAAAAGCTGCACTTTTGGTCAGTTCCCTCTCATCATGTCATAAAAAGGAGAGAATAGTGACAACTAAAAAAGCATTTGATCATGATAGTTAAATATACTGAGGTGGGGTTTGTTACTTTTTAATTTATTTCATCACTTATAAGGGAGAAATATTAGCTCTGTAACCTCACAATGTGATTGGAGCTCCATGACATTGTACAATAAACAGACCCTTTAGTGATGCAGGCAGGATGAGAACCCACAGAGCCCTGCAAAATCAAGACAAAAGGGGGAAAACAACATCTAGAAATTTAAGAATCTAACATAATGCCAGGTCTGCAGAACGATAAAATTTTATTTTATGTCACCATTAGATGCTTTTAGGTGCATCTCCTATACATTCCTGTGTATTTGGGTAGCACCCTGATAGCATTTCTTTAATAATTACATTAACTTACTTATCACAAAACTGTGACTATTATATGCTATGAAATATAAGTATTTGATGAGGAGGTATGATTTTGATTCCGAAATTACAAAATCAATTCTATTAAAAAGAAATAAAGTCAGAAATTGAAGAGGTATGCCTTTGTTCCTGATAGTCATGACCACAGAAAATGACAGAGCACGAGGACTTATTTTAAAAATAAGATTCGATACAGGAAGAGTAACACTAAATTACTAGAGTAACACTAAATTACTAGTGTTATATATGCTTCATGATAGATGCAGTATACCAGAATAAGCCCATATATTTTCAATCCATACAATATTCAATCAACTCCAAAATAATTATTGAAAGAATTGTTAAAGGAAACATGTGAAAGATACCACAGATATAGATTCTCTCCAAGTCTCAGAAATTACTATCGTCCCTATAGAACTAATGAATGGTAATTTGATAAAAAAATCATTTCCGGTTTTTATTTACTATTTGAGTTTATGACCTATATAGTTTTTTAAGCATTTTTTTACTCTAGTTGAGCCACTAGTAAATTTTCCTAGTTACCTTAATTTTTTCACCCTTATATCGGTTACTTAATTTTATTATTCTCTTAACGACAATGTCAAGATTCACTTCACCCATTGTGATCATTCACTTGCAAGGTGGGTTTTGTGCTGGTGGAGAAGATGGCACCGGCATGGACAGAGATGCTCTCACTTGGAGCAAGGTCAACTTGACATACAACACAAACGAAAATGCCAGATGTCGACTGGCCTGTGGACTTATCATTTCCCAGTCTGAAAAAACATATGACAATAATGTCTCGTGTGACCCAGTAATAAAAGAAAAAAATCTCATAAGATGAGTTCATGTTATTAGAAACTAAGATAGAACTATAAAGCACCCAACTGAAAAGCCAAATAAATTAAAGACTACTACAGGGAAGCAAACAAGAACACCAGTTTCCCATAATAACCATATTCTAACATGGAGAGGTAAGCTACATCAGGCTTTGAACTCAAACTACAAAGTCAAGCTAAAATTCAAGACATAAAACTAAAAGTTCCCACATGCATACATGTAACACCCCCTTCCCGTAGGCTAGGTGCGTCACGTGTTTTTCATAAAATAAACCCGGCAATAGATCCCATAATTTCATAATTGAAAAACTGAAATTTATTAAGCGGAAAAACGTCTAATAAAACTGTCTTCCAAAACATTAATGAAATAAACTGAATAAATTCATGTCATAAAAACATGTTTTATTTTAGAAAGTCTGAACTTAAAATAAATGCTCATTCTACTCCTGGCCTGCCTGCTCGTAATCATCATCTTCATCTGGGTGGTTAAAAAAACATGAAAACAAACTAAAATGAGTCGAAGACTCAGCAAGAAATCCATCACAACGTAAACGTAATAAACATAAGATTTTTATAAAAACTTTCATGTTGAGCTTAAAATTCATGAATGTTCATACTTATGCTTATGCTATGTATGACTGTTTTAACTGACTGATTTGACTGATTTATATGATTTAACTGATTTATCTGACTGGCCAACACACTTAACCCTGTGTGCAAGGTTGTGCACCGGCCCCACATCCTGCTGCAGCAAGGGGAACCGCTGATAGTATTCTAGCATACTATGGTGGACCACGACTAAGTTCATAGCTTGCACACCACCCTGAACTGAACTGAACTGCATTGGTACCATGCATCTGAATGGCCATCTTATTAACTGATCTGATCTTATCTTGCACTTGAAATTAAGATGGCTTACGTATCTTATACACATGAGATGCATGACATAATACATACATAATTATAATTTCTAAATCTGAAACATGATGCGAAATGACATGATCGTATGCTATGCTGGATGACATGTTTGCATATGATATGAGCGGTTTATAAATAATGGCTGTCAATGAAGTGGCTTGAATAATACATACATATAAGCTAATTGTGATGATCCTAATTTATGATCAAATTATTTACCTCGTTGTGCGTCTTCCTGAATATCACTTCGTAACTCGACACCTATACGCAATAATAACTATCACTAAATCTGTTTAGAAACAATATGTACTAATATCTTACTAAATCAAATTCACAATCTAATAGGTAGTCAAACAAATCTTTTGTTTAACCCTTTAATCAATAAATCATAATATTTAAATTACTAAAATACTAATCTATAATATAGTGGAATACTTGAGCTATTTTAAAATAATTCATAAAACTTAAATTCTTAACTAAGTTTTACTTCTTAACATAATAATTATATCTTATAAGAAACCTAATAAATTCTATTAAATATTCTTAACATAATAATTTTATTAAAATCTTACTAAATTGATAAAGGAAATATTAACTAAAATATTAGACTTAAAAGTATACTTTAAAAATATATTTCCTAATCTTTAAACACTTTCTTGTAAAATGAGCTCATGACTAATATATTTATTTAATAAAATAAACTCAACTTCAATACAATGACATATTAATATTCATAAATTAACATACACTTAAACAATAAGTTATAAATGTAATCGTACTTAAAAACACTGAAGATACTATGGGAAGGGGTTACAAAGGGTATAAAAGTAATCTCCTTTAAACACTTGCACTGAGTGAAATAAACCTAAAAAGCAACTAATACGTTATGTAGAGAAACAGAGGCAACGGGAGACGCGTGTGAGGCAGAGGACTCACCGAGAGAGAGGCTGACGTGCGGCGGTTCTGGGTTGCTGGCGGGGGTCACGGCGGCGCGACTGGGGGCTCATCTGAGGTGGTGCGACACCGAAGGAAGTGAACCATGCGGCAGTGCAACCGAGAGAGAGAGAGAGAGAGAGAGAGAGAGAGAGAGAGAGAGAGAGAGTGATGTTTACCGAAAGGAAAAGAGTGAGGCGAGGGTGGCGGACGGCGGTAGGCTACCCGGAAGGGAGTGGGTGCGACGGGACTAGGACGGCCGGCAGTTTCTGTCACCGTGGGTGGTGCTCCGATGTCCCTTGAAGTGGTTGGTGACGGCAGTAGAAGTATACGGCCAAAGAGCCACTGCCGATATCTTCTGTGGTGGCTGGCGGCGTGCCCTGGTGGTTCTCGCTGTCATGCATGGTCTGTGTAGTGGAGTCGCTGCGGTGGCTCCGTCGTCGAGTCGTGGCCTTTCATGGTTGTTGTTGACGATGCTCTGTTCGATGGGTGCAAAACAGGGCTGCTTTCGTGCATGAGGGGCATGTGCATGGCAGCGTGATGCATGGCAGTTTTCTGTGGGGTCTCGACGTGGAGGAACTGTCGGTGAGGGTGCTGTGTAGTGGCTGGGTGCGTGGATCTGGTTTGTGGTGTATTTAATAAGAGGCTTCGTGAGCTTTTATAGAGGAAAAACTATGGTAGGGTTTTCTCATACGAGTTCGTCTCCTAATAGGATTCGAATTTATCAATTTAAGGGATAAGGATGAGTGTGAGGTTGTTGCTAACGGGTTGGGATAGGAAGAAATGATATTTAAAATTCAAACAAAACTCTAAAATATTATAAAATAATAATAATAATAATAATAATATTTATAAATATAAGAAAAAAATACATAAAATTTATCTTATATCCTAATTTTTGGGTCGGGTTGTTACAATACAAGTCCCTACCTGGGATCATTTTGGGAGGGCTGGAGAAGATCATGCAAGTTTTAATTAGTAACTACCATGCAAAATAGATCGATTTGGTTACTCAAGATAATCTCAAGTTATTTGACAGCACAAAGAAAATCAGAAAAAATTTTTCAAGAACTTCTAAAGCAACAACAATGCAGCAATAAGCAGAGGTCAACTCATTTCTACTCATTGTATGAATACAAAACAAAATTTACAGTCCACTAAAGAATCTTATCAACATCAATATTTTCAACAAGAGCGTTGTCCACATATACACTCCAAGAGCATTGTCAATAAAGTTAGCAATGCACATATTGCAATGCAATTTCCTTATCAAGGATATATGTAACTTAACAACACAAGTATCATTGTCATCAGAAAGAGATAGTAGAATAAAAGATCTGTCTTTCCCTGTCTCCATCATTCTCCATCCTATTGTTTTTCATATAAGATATTAAAGTGTTCCATATCAAAAAAAGAAATTACAAATATGCACATAGATGTTTTCTTTTTCAGACAAAAACCTACGTCTGCCCATTATAGCTACATAGACTTGCCCATTATAGCCATGTAAATCCAAACAAGAGAGAAGGTGCAATAGATGGAGTAGAAAAAAGATATCAGCAGGCAGTTCACCATTGTAAGCTTAATAGTTCATTAAAACATCACAACGGTCCGAAAAATACTGACCTTTCAGCAAGCATTGTTGAGCCTTCCTCAAACAATTCTTTCACTATACCTACAACAGATAGCTTCTTTGATAGTTTCTTAACAGAACTACGTGACCTCTTCCTGAAAAATAGATCTTTCCGCTTGTTCTGCTTTTTAGGAGAACTTGGTGGCTGTACCGAATTATCAAGAGGAATTATGTCAACAACTATGCAAGTTGTATCATCCTTTAAGCCCATTCTTCTCAAGGCTTCCTGAAAAAGATTCCATCAAATATAATATGGATAAGCATTAGATTGGCATAAGAATAATATTAACCCTCATTTGTGCTAAAATACCGACCAGAAGGACATGGTAATTCAAGCAGGACTTGCCAGAAGATACAGCATAGTGAAGAATTTAATCACCTTCACAACTTGCCTAGCAGCAAGTTTGGCAGACAACCCGCGAAATTTTTTTGCAGCCATTTCCTATGATAGGGCATCCCAGATGTCATTAGATGCAATTATAAGCCTCCCCACCTGCATTTGAGAGCTTTTATACAAAATAAGAATATTAGGATTCATGCCAAAGATAGAAATGATGGATATACAAAATTAAGTAAAAAGAACAATAAACAAATACCTTCACTTGTTTGACGTATGGTATCGATACTATATACTCCCCAACATCCATGTCTCCAATTGACCTAGAAAGGCATAAACCACCTGGCCAACAATGAAGGGGACCAATCTGCAAGAGTTAAAAGGTCATATATCACCCCATGTTAACATATAACGTAACTTGGGGGAAGAACATCTGTTTAACACCAACAGAATATAGTTCTGCAGTTTTCTAGAAAAACAAATACACGCAAACACACACACACACACATCTTACCTCAGCACCCCCAACAATACTAAGCCTCCCCACTTCACCTCCACTTGCCGTAACGCGTTCCCTCCTGCAAAGATGAAGAACAAATTACAAAGTGTATCTAGGAAAACATGATAATTAAGGGCTTTCAAATAGATACCCACTCTTCTACATTCTCCTCAAGTCTATGATCCACAGTTAAGGTAGCAACAGTGCCACCCTGATTATCTAGAATACAACGTGAGTCTCCAACAGATCCAACCGTCACAGTCCATCCATCAACTATTACAAATGTAGCCGTGGTTCCAGATGTTTCTTCTGGAGATAATCGGATGGGGAGGCAAAAAAATAGTTGATCATCATGCATAACAAATACACTCGGACTGCAAGTAAGAAGAAAAAAAAGAAAGTAAAGAGGCCAGTTTCCATGACTCGGCTCTGGAATTCCTTGTCAGTTTTCACAAAGCCAGCAACCAATGCACGAGGTAAAGCTTGGAGCCACTCCTCCCGACCAAGTCCTCATGGCATAGCACCCAACACATGATTCAATAGATGTTCCCTTGCAAAAATGGCAGCAGCATTTCCGTTGTACCCATCAAAGATCTGAATATCAAAAGAAGACAATGACCATCCAGCTTCACTCTTTCTCATCACCATTGAAATGCGATTCACCAAAGGCATCGATCTTAGAAGTAAGAAAAATACTCTTTTTTTTTTTTTTTAATATGTAAGAAGTAAGAAAATTATTCTTAAAGCTTAAGAGAGGAGAGAACTTTAAATTGAAGAGATTTGAATTGTAATATGCAGGCCGAGAAGTAATAAAATCAATGACAACATCATGGCTCAACTCTGAACACGGAAGTGCTGGTTGATGTGGCACGGCAAAATAGAATTACAGAGTGAAAGGGCGAGCATTACCGCAAATATAGAGGATGTTGATGAAGAATTTCCGTGGACTCTCTGGCAATCAGTCTTAGTCAGGAAATAATCCTCCCCTTTATTCGACTGAGACGCATGCCCATATCTCACAGTGGGCTTCTCCATCTTCTCACTCTTCATCTCTCTGCTGATCAATGCAGCAAGAGGCACTAGATTGTGGCGATGGCGCCTCCCTTCGCCTGACGCCATATCTTTCATACAACAAAGTCTTCGCCCAAGGCCTTCAAGCTAGTGTTCTTTGACTCAAGAGCATACTAAACTCTAAAAACTCAAATATGATCAGCCTCAAGATTTCTGACTTGCTGATCTGCATTCATAATTGGCAAAACACCGAAAGATGTTAATCTAAGATCCAAAAGTAAACAAACCAACCCATATATCTACAGGGAAGAAAACTAGACAGAATAAATAGGCAAGTGCAAACGCATAAATAATATAATTTGATCCGTCCAACAACAATAATCCTCAAGGCTGAGCCTGGTTACTAATAACTTTTTCTTTGAAAATGGAAACTTTCACTCCTAAAATTCAGGAGTTAAGCAAGAGTCCTCAGATTTTCTAAGAAAACAATGAAGCATTCTCTTCTTGTTTTTCTTTTGTAATACTTTTCTAAGTTTTCCCAGCAACCAAACAGTGAATAAGAATGCAAGGGACAAGGAGAAGAGAGGGAGAGAGAGAATGTGAAGACAAATACCCACGAGAATGTCCAAATGTGCGTATAGACCAAACGCAAACTCAGATCTGACTGCGACACAAAGCAACAAGAGCAAAACGAAGAAGAAGATTTAAGAACTTTATATACTTTCAAGAAAATCAAAACGGAGAGGCAACGCGTATTGATGACAAGATATGAACTGTAAGACCGCACCGCCCCCAAAATGCTTCAATATAAAAAAGGTCAAATCTACACAAGCAACACCAATTTCATCTCCACATGTCTTCACCATCTCTATGACTTTGCAAAATCTCCATCGAGTTACATAACATCAATTTGGTCACATATCTGAGACAACACAACTAAAATTTAAATAACGCTTGTATTTTTCATTTGAAGGAAGAACTGGAATGGATTGGAAACAGTTAACCAAAAAACTTGATGAAACTTGCAAATGAATGGGGCATGAAGAGCACTAAGTTTTACTTCTATCCATATAAGCTATCATAATTAAGACTTCATAGATAATATATCATACATGTTAGGATCCGATCATTCCATTTACATTTAAAACTAACATGATACATCAACATTCAGAACCAACCAAAAACTATTACAAGAGATACAATCCAATATAGACACAACAATATACGTACAACCCTATTCTCTACTAGCCTTCTTCGAAGTTTGTCCTCTTGCTTCTTCAGCATTTTCTCTCTCTCTATTAGTTTTTCCTTTCCTTTTTGAGCTTCATACTCACGCAACAATAAAGCATCCTCCCTCTTCCGAATTTCATTCTCTCTAGTCAGGTTTTTGTCAGATACTACTGATTGAAGTATATCTGCCCAAATGAAGAATTGACATCTTGTTTCTTCCTGTGTACAATTCAAGAATTTCAATCTTCATGTATAAATAATTTTGTATATGCATTAAAGCAATACAAAAGTTGGCAAATTATTTACGGTTCCATAATTCAGACAAGCATAAAATTTTCTTCCAGGATTTTTGTGGGTGTGGGATCCTTAATGGCGCTTTCAAACCACACCAACAACTCGGTGATTCCATTTTAAGATCATTAACTACACATGATGATGATTGACTCGATGCCATAGTTGATCTACGTGATGATTGACCGATGACTACTTTAAGTGCAACATTGAAAAACAAAATTTAAGTCCATTTCGAGGGCATCACATTATTCTCACGGAACAAAATTTTTAATGCTTTTCTTAAAACTCATTGATCAAAATAGTTGAAATTCATAAGCATATAATTATAAATGATGAAAATATTAGAGATATTAATAAGTAGTGTTCAAAGGAAAAACAAAATAAAATGAAAAAGAAAATTGCCCTACTTCGTGCTACATAGGATAGATCCACATTTAGAGGTAGAAGATATTCCTAATCCGCCACTAGAATATGTCTTGGCAGTCGCCCAAATAGATCCAAATTCGAACATCGTGGATGAGTCATGAGAGGAACTCCTTGGCTTAGAGCTCCGAGAGTTCCAAATTTCTTCTGAAAAATATTCATTCCCTCCAGCCAACATGCCCAATTAGCTAGAACAAAGATTTAGTGTCATAAACAATCTAAAGGGTTTTTTATTTGGAGTAAAAAAAATACTAGGGTTTTCAATCAACTTTTGCTTTTATGCATTGTACCATAGAAATGATAAATGGCCCGTAACAATTGAATTCAGAGCTTCGTAACATTGACACAAAGGTAGACATTTAAAACGAATTCGGAAAAAAAAAAAAAAACATACCTGTGTCCAGACGGAGAGTACTAAGTCGAGTGAGAGAAGGGAGAGAATGGCTTCAAGTTAGATCTTCCAGCAAATCCAGACGGAGAGTACTGCGTCGAGTGAGAGGATGAATTTTTCTAGGGTTTGGGACTGAATGGGGTGAGGGTGTCGGGGTGAGAAAGAAGGCGTGAGAGAGAAGTGTCTGAGGTTCGAGAGGGAGAAGAGGGAGAGTTGAGAGGTCTGAGTGAGAACGAGCAAGGGTGAGAGGTCTCTATCTGAGGGTGAGAGAGGACTGAGGGAGAATGAGGGTTAGAGGACTGAGGGAGGAGGAACTCGAGAATGAAGCAGCTCGTGGGTAAACCATGACATGGAGAAGAATAGAGAAGAACCGAGTTCAGCCACGTCAGGAGTGTGGCGTGCGGTTTCAGAACTGGAGGTTGAGTAGAGTTTTTGTATCCTCATTTATGGTGGAAGAGTACTGTAATTACAAGGAAAGCCTAGGAGTGTGAAAATCCTGAAACCAAGCTTTAAATTTCAATGATAGTGAGTTGAGATGAGATGAGAATAAAATATTATTTTTATTTTAGGATTTGAAAAAGTTGAATTGTTTATTGGATTTTGTTTAAGAATTTGAAAAAGTTGTAAAGAGAGATAATATAAGATAAGTTGAGTTGACATACTTCTTGAAAACAAACAAAATCAATTTCAAGAGTCGCCTCTCAAAATCCCATTTGTATTTTGTTACGCTTGGTATACGGGGTGAACCCTTTTAACTTGAATTCCAAAAAATTTAAAACTTAGATATAATAATTCTTCAAGATCAAATATCTTAAAAAAAAAAAAAAAAAAAAAGGGTCATTGCAAAGAAAGTAAACTCAACACTACTACATATTCTCTAAAATCTCACCAATCCACTTATGCCACCAGTCACTTATCTCACATATTTCTTAAAATCATGTCTCGTGCCAACTATTCCAATTGTCACAACCATCAACATCAGCAGAAAAAAAAAATAGTAGAGATAATGGGGTGAGTCCATCAACTCAATAAGTAGCGAATATATACTAATGTGTAAACCATGAACCAATTACAAAATATAGAATGTAAAACATAATCTAAAACATTTATTTACAATAGTATTATAGACAAAAGGCCTTTGGCATAAATATAGTTGAAACAATATCATAGCAGAATAAAGGCCATGCATAACTCCTGTGGTAGGGTTGTACTATCCCCGATAGCTAATTTGGGTAGAAACAGAATGAAATCTCCCACTTTTAAACTCGGCATGCCGAGTGTGTAACACCCCGTTCCCGGAGGTCAGGAGAGTTAGCTCCTATTACTTAAAAACATCTCCAACAATTAATAATAAATAAACAGAAACTCCACAAAATATTGAACTTATTTGTTCGATCCAAAAATCCTTGTCCCTCCATAGAAAAATTGAACAAAAATCTCAATAACATAAAATATTATCTCCACAAAGACTCAAATTATTCATAACTTGACGTACCAAAATAACATTTAAAGATACAACTACTAAATATGATCCTCCAAAAATACTTGTACCCTTAGAGTTATTCATCTATGATCATCACACTTTTCCAATACTTCATACTCTTGTTCTCCAATTGAACCATAAAAATATCTGAAAACTGTTATGGAGATAAAAGGTGAGTTATTAACAATTTAGTAAGCAAAGAACATATGCTTGCATGTAAACATGAGCATTTTCACAGAGTTCAGAATGCCGAAACAAAACATTTTAGTTTCAATATGCAAATCTCAAAAATACATATTATCAAAAAATCAGAGTGACACTTCAAACATTTCATATTCAAAGACCCCTTTGGCACAACATGACTGAACATCTTCATTTTATCATATCATATCAGAGTATCATATCAGAACAAAGGCCATGTTTAACTCACGTGGTAGGGTTGTGCATTCTGTAGAAAGCCAAACAAAACATAAATCACCATGTTTTTAAAGCGATTGCACTCAGAACAGAGACCACTATTATATCCCGCGGTAGGGTTAGAGGTCACTATTATATCCTGTGATAGGGCCGGAGGTCACTATTGCATCATGCGACAGGGCTAGAGGTCACTATTGTATCCCGTGACAGGGCCAAAGGTCATTATTGTATCCCATGACAAGGCCACATATCAGAGCAAAACAGAATCAGAGTCACCATATCAGAACCAGAATCAGAGTCAGAATAAAATCAGAATCAAAGTCAGAACAGAATCAGAATCAAAGTCAAAACAGAATCAGAATCAAAGTCATGCCAAATGTTTTTTAGATGCCACATCATATCAAAACAGAGTACTGAAATTCAGAGTATTTCACATTTTCCAAAACAAATTCAGAACATCTTCATGTCACATGCAAAAATTATCAAATTTTCTTATTCGCTCATTTTTCTGAGTTCAATAACCATTATGACAAAAATAAACTCATATCTACACCAGTCATGCCACAAAAATACCATATTCTTATACAAAATTTCATGAGTGATGCAGAACAAATAACTGAGATCGTTACATATTTATTTTCATAACGAAACATGCATATTTTTCAAAAACCAATCTCAGCCCATTTTATTTTTATGCAAAGTCTAGCATAGGAACCCCGCTTACTAGGACTTCTTAACATTATGAATTTCTTCATAACACTGCTGAACGAAAATTACTCGTCACCTATAAGATTGCCATGAAATATCCATAAATATCCAAAATTAACACCTTTTTCAATACTTATGGAACGCCTGTCCTTGTGATAGGACCTTTAGAAAATAATTTTAAGAAAAGAGACAGGAATTACCGTTTGTTTTAAAATAAATTTTCCTTTCATGCCAGGATACAAAAGGCTCCATGTTTATAAAATAAAACGTATTTCTTAATTTAAAGGGTTACAACGGAAAACATTAAACCTTATAAATTAAAGTCTTTCACACAAAATGTTATACTTAGGCTTCTGTGCTGTTCCTCTTGGGCTGTGTCCGTCCTGACACTTTCTGCTCATCTTGTCCCTGGGAGGGCACACATAAGAATTAAAATGAGTCGATGACTCGTAAACATTACTTCCTATAGTTAAAATATACTAACATAGGTTTCTAGCCATACATTTATCACTTCATACATATTATACGTACATGAGACATATATTCATTTTGAAAACATCACTAGGCGAGGTTTTTCTTAAAAAGGGTTTTCCTTTTGTAAAACATTTATCAGGTCAGTGCCTTCATTTCTTAATGAGTTCAGTGCATTCATACATTCATTGGACCTAGATTCTGCCTGTGGCTACTAGTTGAGAATCCCTTTCACTCAGGGGGCAACATTGGGTGCACTACCAGTACTACTTACCCGGCATTGCAATCTGCCCATTCTTTTGGTACCCTTTCATTCAGTCATGGCCGTTATGTATTTTCATACATTAAAAATTCATTTCCTTTCAGTCGTTTCTTTCAGTCATTTCCTTTCTTTCATTCAATCATTTCCTTTTCAGTCCTTTCATTTAACAGTTCATTCATGGAAACCGTCATTTAAAAGCATGAGTTTAAACTTCATCTTTCATGGCATCCATAAAGCATAAGTTCCTAGGGACATTTTAAAACAATTTCTTCGTATAATTTAAAACATTAATTCACAAGGACATTTAAAACACTTTTTTTGCGTTATTTAAAGCATCGCTTAAAACAAAAGGCATAAGCCTCATATCTCATTTCGTGAAAATACATACAATAGATACTACGTATAGTCATCCATTCACATGCATACAATTAATACTTTGGTTGCATAAAAAGGGGCTGGCAAGAAGGGCCATACATAAGTATACCTTTAAACACTTAACATGCTTTTCATAAAATATCATTTCCTTTCATTTCGTCAAGCATTGTAAAGAGAAACATTTCATTTTCTTCATTTTCATATCTTTTAGAAAACTCTAGAAGAGTATGAACATGATACTTATCTAGACTCCATACTATACTCATTTCATGCAGTCCATTCATGTGCATGTCAGATGGCAACCTACATGTATACACATAACCTTAACGTCATTCTTTATCTAATGCGTTCGCAAATACACTAGAAGTAGAACTTCACTTCACTTGGAAACACTCTCCTTCTATCCCGTGCTCTTATGTCTTATTATGCTAAAACCTTTGAGATCTACTTACGGTCACTACCTCTTCCAAACTCAAGGTCTTACCTCGAGTGCTCATCCACTAAAGTGAACCTCCCCGATTCACCTTAGGATTAAAACACCAAGACATTCGTCTTACTCTTCCTATTGATCTCATTCCAACGCATGATTCCGACCGACGAAGTCATGCATCCCAATCCTAGACAACACACCTGTCACTACCTTCATGCATCTTAGCTCACACTAAATCCTCATTTCCATCCATACATGCCAGACGGCTTTAAGCTAACTCTGAGGCTGAAGCACCGTGTAACCATGCTTAAGATAGATTACCCATTACATATGGTGAATCCATCCAACACATGTGTCTAACCATCAGCACAGTACCCTACCCCTTTATCACCTAAGACCAACATACAATCCGTTGATCACATGCTTGTATGGACAAGCACCATACTCCGATACCAACTTGCTCAAACCTGATCGATAGGACTTCTCCTATTTCCCGGCCCTTTTACAAGTTCATCCTAACACTTAACATGACATGACTCCTTCCCAACTACACTATACATCATGTCACGTAGCTCGAGACTACTCCCAAGCTACACCACACACTACTACGATGCACACCATAGGGTGCATCGCTACACAACATGGAGTACACACCATAAAAAGAAAATGTGTTTCTTAATTTAAAGGGTTAGAGCATAAAACATTAACTTTATAAATTAAGTCTTTCATACAAAATGTTATGCCTAGGCTTCTGTGCTCTTCACCTTGGGTTGTGTCCATCCTGACACTTTCTGCTCATCTTGTCCTTAGGAGGGCGCACATAAAAACTAAAATGAGGGTGGCCGGCATTTAGAAAATGATTTTAAGAAAAGAGCGTGTACTCCATGTTGTGTAGTGATGCACCGTGTGGTGTGCATTGTAGTAGTGTGTGGTGTAGCTTGGGAGTAGTCTCGAGCTACATGACACGATGTAGAGTACAGTTGGAAAGTAGTCTTGTCATGTTAAGTGTTTGGATGAATTTGTAAAAGGGCCGGGAAGTAGGAGAAGTCCTACTAACCGGGTTTGAGCAAGTTGGTATAGGAGTATGGCACTTGTCCATACGAGCATGTGATCAATGAATTGTATCTTGGTCTTAGGGGATAAAAGGGGTAGGGTACATGTGCATTTGGTTAGACATGTGCCGGACGAATTCACCATATTTAATGGGTAATCTATCTTAAACTTGGTTACACGGTGCTTAAGCCTCAGAGTTGGCTTAAAATCGTGTGATGTGTATGGATGAGACTGAGGATTTAGTGTGAACTATGATGCATGAAGGTAGTGACGGGTGTGTTGTCTAGGATTGGGATGCATGACTTCGTCGGTCAGAATCAAGCGTCAGAATGTGATAAATAAGAAGAGTAAGACGAAGGTCTTGGTGTCCTAACCCTAAGGTGAATCATGGAGGTTCACTTTAGTTGATGAGCACTCGAGGTAAGACCTTGAGTTTGGAAGAGGTAGTGACCGTAAGTAGATTCCAAAGGTTTTAGCATAGTATGGGATACGTAAGAGCATGGGATAGAATGAGAGTGTTTCCAGGTGAAGTGTAGTTCTACTTCTAGTTTAGTTGCTTATGCATTAGGTAAAGAATGACGCTAAGGTTATGTGTATGCATGTAGATAGCCATCTGACACGCACATGAATGGACTGCATGAAATGAGTATAGCATGGAGTCCAGGTAAGTATTATGTTCATACTCTTCTACAATTTTCTAAAAGATATGAAAATGAAGAAATAGAAATATTTCTCTTTACGGTGCTTTACGAAATGAAAGGAAACAATGTTTTATAAAAAACATGCTAAGTGTCTAAAGGTATATGTATGTATGGCCCTTCTTGGCAGCCCCTTTTATGCAACCAAAGTATTAATTGTATGCATGTGAATCGATGACTATACGCAGTATCTATTGTATGTATTTTCATGAAATGAGATGTGAGGCTTATGCCTTGTGCTTTATGTAACGCTTTAAACGACGCAAAGAAAGTGTTTTAAAATGTCCCTATGAACTGATGCTTTTTGGATGCCATGAAAGATAATGTTTAAGCTCATGTTTTTAAATGACGTTTTTCCATGAATAAATTGATAAATGAAAAGGACTGAAAAGGAAAGGACTGAAAGAAAGAAGGAAAGGACTAAAAGGACAGAATGTTTAATGTATGAAAATACATAACGACCATGACTGAATGAAAGGGTACCAAAGGATTGGGCAGATTGCAATGCCGGGTAAGTAGTATTGGTAGTGCACCCAGTGCTGCCCCCTGACTAAAAGAGATTTCCAACTCGTGGCCACAGGCAGAATCCAAGTCCAAAAGAAGACTGCTAACCCCAATGCACGGGGGCGTAACAGTGTGTACCGGCCAAAGAAAAGTGATAATAAAGAATGTATGAATGCACTGAACTCTTTAAGAAATGAAGGCACTGATAGGAGAAATGTTTTACGAAAGGAAAATCCTTTCTAAGAAAAATCCCACCAAGTGATGTTTTCAAAATGAATGTATGTCTAATGTACATATAGTATGTATGGAGTGATAAATGAATGACTGAAAATCTAAGTTAGTATATTTTAACTGCATGAAGTAATGCTTACAAGTCATTGACTCATTTTAGTTTTTATGTGTGCCCTCCCAGGGATAAGATGTGCAGAAGGCGTCAGGACGGACACAGCCCAAGGGGAAGAGCACGAAAGCCTAGGTATAACATTTTGTATGAAAGACTTTAATTTATAAAGTTTAATGTTTTCCGTTTAACCCTTTAAATTAAGAAACACGTTTTATTTTACAAACATAGAGTCTTTTGTATCCTGGCATGAAAGGAAAAGTTATTTTAAAACAAACGATAATTCCCGTCTCTTTTCTTAAAATCATTTTCTAAAGGTCCCACCACAAGGACAGACGTTACAACTTAATCTAAAACGCTAGGTAACCTATTTTCCTAAAAACATAAATTTCTCAAAACCCTAAAATATCATAAATTCTCAAATGCCTATGATATCCATTTAATTCCTCCGACTAATGCACTAGTTCTAAAATATTTAGCACTGAAATCTAACTATAAAATTTAATACTATTTAATATAATTATACCAAAAAAAAAATCTATTACAGTAAACAATAAAATTTCATTTAATAAAAATAGACTAGATTAGATTTAAAGTGTTTAAAATAAAATTACACGGTTACTGTTTTCTTCTAAAACTAACTTTAAAAAAGAATAATGTTTAACAACATAATTTAAATCCCTTAAATATTTAATGTAGAAATAACGTTTCTAAACTATTTTGAAATAAAACTGAGTGTACTTAAAGTATAAAGTACAATACGTAAACAAAACAGCCCAAACCTAAGTGTAATAATAAGGGCATAAACGTAATATTAGTTTCAAGTTCCCCTTCCCCCCCCCCTTTTTTTTTTTTGCAGAGATAGAAAATATTTCCTATTTTGTAAAACAAACTTCATTACGCAGAGAGGAGCCATGCATGGATCCTTACCGTGAGGCTATGTGTGGTGGCGATCTGGGTGGATCTTGACAGTGGTGTAACTGTGTTCAACAGTGGTGGGACTTATGAGAGAGAGAGAGAGAGAGAGATGCGCGAGATGGAATGGAGAGGAAGCTCACCCTGAGGCAACGAGGCGTGTGACGATTTGAGGGGCATCGTCTAGGGCAACATTCGAAGGTGGAGGCTTGTCCTCTAGCATTTTTTGATGGTAGTGGTGTCGAAGTGGGTTGATGACGTGGCTCACGATCGGGATACTTCCCCTGTTTCGGCGTGCAAAAATAAAGCCCTGCACGTCCAAAGCTTATCAAAGGCTGGGCAAGGAGGTGTAGGGTAGAGCAGTGGTGGCTGACTCGAGTTGGGCTTCTGCGATGAAGCGACATGCGTCAGCTGGGCTGACTCTTTAAACCGGATGTTTAAAGAACAGATTGGAAAATCTATGGAGGTTTACGTGAACGATTTGTTGATAAAAAGTAAGGAGCCCGCCCAACACCATGACGACCTACGGATGGCATTCGGGATTTTACGCCATTACAAGATGAGATTGAACCCTGCAAAATGTGCTTTTGGAGTCGAGTCGGTGAAGTTCTTGGGATTCATCGTGTTCGAAGGGGAATCGAGGCTTCTCTAGAGAAAATAGAAGCCATACTTAACATGAAACCGTCGAGAAACCTAAATGAAACCTAGCAGTTGTCGGGTAGAGTAGCCGCCCTGGGTAGATTCTTAGCCCAGTCAACAGACAAATGTCTCCCCTTTTTCTGAGTATTATGCAAGGTGCATCCTTAGAATGAAGAGTGTGATGAGGCTTCTGAGAAATTGAAACAGCACCTGGCCAATCCTCCACTCTTGTGATAGTCAGAGAAAGGCGATGTGCTTTGTGCATGCTGAGCAGTTTCCCCATATGCAGTGTCCGCAGTCCTAGTAAAAGAGGAAGGGATTGCCCAACATCCCGTCTACTACGTAAGTCAGGCTCTCGGAGGAGCGAAAGTAAGGTACTCTCGGATTGAGATGCTAGCTTTTGCCTTGATAATGGCGGCCAGAAAACTCCGACCATATTTTCAGGCCAACATAATAAGAGTGCTTACGGAAGCCCTGTTAGCAAAAACCTTGAGGAAACCAGACTGTATGGGAAGGTTGATAGGATGGTCGGTGGAACTGAGTAAGTTTGACCTAGAATACGTGCCCAAAAAGGCGGTTAAGGAACAAGCACTGGCAGATTTTGTGGCAGAGTTCTCAAGTTTCCCCTAAGAAGACGCGATAGCCCTAGTGGGAAAGCCATGGGTACTTTTCATAGATGGCTCATCCTGCCGGGCTGGCGGAGGCCTGAGAATACATTTGTTGAGTCCCGACGGCCAAAAGCAGTACTACATGGTAGCACTGGCTTTCAAAGTAACAAATAACGAAGCCGAATATGGAGCGCTCATAGCAGGACTTTCTATAGCTGCCAGGATAGGGGCGACTGAGATAGGGGCCATGTAAGACTTGCAAATAGTTGTAAATCAAGTTCTGGACTTGTATGCGACAAAAGGGGAGAAATTGAAAAAATATTTAGAACGAGTCTGGGAGGCGCGCGACCTCTTCTCATATTTCAATATAACTCAGATACCCAGAATGGAGAATGAAGTAGTGGACAGGTTGGCACGAACAACCTTGGGAATGGAAGAGGCACCTGTCTCGTGGTGAGTTGAATGAAGAGTCATCAAGGTCCCAACCACTGGAATAGAAGTGGGCACCCTGGGTTCCAGCATCCCAGAGTGGGCAAGCGAGGTGGTTGAGTACCTAGAGGAATGGAAGTTACCAGAAGCAAAGGAGGAGGCAAGGAGGATAAGAAGGAAGGCGACAAGGTTCCTGCTCATCGATGGAGTCCTTTATAAAAGGGGTTTCTCTGCCCCACTACTACGATGCATTTTCACGCAAGAGGCGCCGTATGTCTTGGCAGAAATACATGCGGGATATGTGGAAACCATTCAGGTGGAAGAACTTTGGCCAGAAATGCGGTAAGGGAAGGACACTACTGGCCCAACGCATTAAGGGATGCCCGAGAATTAAAAAAAAAAATGCATCGAATGCCACACGTATGCCCCAGTTCGACAAGCCCCTCCGAAAGAGTTAACATCTATGACAGTGCCTCGGCCTTTTGCCCAATGGGGCGTGGATCTGGTTGGACCTTTCCCACCAAGAAAAGGTAGAGTAAAATTCATGATTGTGGCTGTGAATTATTTCATAAAGTGGGCGGAGACAGAATCACTGGCATCTATAACAAGGAAGACCGTCACAAAGTTCCTGTGGAAAAATATTGTTTGCAAATTTGGGATCTCGCAGAGCATAGTGACAGACAACGGGAGTCAGTTTGACTCCGACCATTTGAGAGAATGGTGTACAAAGTTGAAGATTAAGGTGAAGTACTCCTCATCAGGCCACCTGCAAGCAGAAGCAACAAACACGGCGTTACTCTCGATCCTAAAGAAAAAGGTCATGGAGAAAAAGGGGGAATGCGGAGGAACTACCAGGGGTGCTTTGGGCGTATAGAACATCAGTAAAGAACCCAATTGGGGAATCCCCGTTCATGTTGGTGTATGGTTGTGAGGCGGTAGCCCCAGTTTAAATAGGGCTTCCAAGCTACCGAACGAGTCACTTCTCGGCCGCCCAAAATGATAAAAAGATGGAGGAATACCTCGACTTGTTGGAGGAAGAAAGGGAGATAGCAGAAGCTAGGATGCTGCAAGAAAAAGCTAAAGCCAAGCAATACTTCAACAAAAGAGTAAGGCCCAGGACTTTCAAAGTAGGAGACCCAGTTTTGAAGAAAAGTGGGGTAACTACCCAAGGCGAGGGAAAAATGGGGCCCCGATGGGAAAGGCCTTACCTAGTGGTAGCTAACAACAGACCTAAGTCGTACCTACTGAAAGACAACTAGGGCAAGGAGCTTCCACATTCATGGAATGCGGAGCACTTAAGGAAATTTTATCAGTAGCATTTACAGTATTTCCATTTCTGTTAATTTCGTTTCTTCCATATTCACGTTATTTCATTTATGATTGCTGGAACATTTGCATTATCCTGTAACTTCTCACAATTTATCACACTTTCTTTGATTGGTAAATCCTTAGTAAAGATAAGCACAACCAGGGCGGGCTGTAAAAGGCCGCGGAGGTCATCAGACCACGCCACCCCTAAACACAAAAAGCAAGCCTAGGAGCTTGTGGTGCCATGTAAAAGGATGCGAAGGTCATCAGACCACACCACCCCTAAACACCAAAAGCAAGCCTTAGGAGCTTGTGGTGCCATGTAAAAGGGCGTAGAGGTCATCAAACCATGCCACCCCAAAACACCAAAAGCAAGCCTTAGCAGTTTGTGGTGCCATGTAACAAGGCGCGGAGGTCATTAGACCACGCAACCCCTAAACACCTAAAGCAAGCCTTAGCAGCTTGTGGTGCCACAAAAAAAAAAAAAAAAAAAAAAAAGGGAAAGGAGGCCTTCAGACCACGCCACCCCTCTCAAGAACTCTAGCAGTTTACCAGACCAAAGGCAAAAGAGAAAGCAACCCCAATAAAGTAAAAAGCCTAGAACCAAAGACATAGAGCGAGAAAACTAACAAACATACATCATTACAGGTTTTAGAACAAATCAAAGTCCATTACCAAACAAAACAACAAGAGCAAAATACAAAATTTCCAAGAAAAGTAGAGGGGCCAGAAAGCTAAGGAGCTTCATCGAGCGGCGGTAGTGGGGGTATGCCTATAAAAGCATCAGGAATCTCAGCCGGCCCAAACATGTCAGCCCGACGGCAGCTGTTTTCTTCAGGGGAGCATAAGCACCGGTCTAAAGCTGCAAGGTTCGTAGCTGGATTTAAGGTGGGACCAATCATTCAATGGAACCTAAGCCTTAGGATGCCAACCCCATAACCGTAAGCAAAGGCATGATCCCTGGTAGCAAGGGTGCAAACTAACTGACCATGCAAGCGTTCAATCTCAGCCTGGGCAACAAGAAGCTCATCTTTCTTCTGGGAGCGATTGGGAGACATTAGAAGAAATCGATCGACATAATTGGGTGTTAGCAAAACATCTGTCCAAAGATCTTCAGGGTGGGCCGCAGCCCAAGAACGGACAATCTCAATTCGGGCCAGCTCTAGACACGACAAAGGCGGCATGGTTGCCCACAAACTATTATCGTCACGAGGAGGGCGCTAGATCGCCCTAACTGGAAAATCTCAGAGAAGAGGTTCTTGGGAGGGAAAGTCTCAGCCCAAGCCAGTGATAAAGAAAAACTTGATTGTCCAAGCTTTGGTGTTAGAATACCGAGGTTCAAATCGGGCCAAAGCCTGCACTTTATCTTTCTTGCGAAAGCTGACAATATTGCCCTTGGTGGCCAGCCTCACAGTGTAGAAAGCCAAAAACTCTCGGGCTATCAGGTCGCGGTAAAAATCCCCAAAAGGCTCCAAGGCCATACGAAAAACAATGCAAGCACAAAGGTAAGCCTTCAATGCAAAAGAGTGGAGTTAAGTAGGCGCTATCACAAGTAAGTCTAGGATGTCACAAAGAGGGCGACAAAAGGGAAGTCTTAAACTATGAGACATTAAAGACGTGATCAGAGTGACCTTACCTGCAAAACCCTCATCATCGCAGCACCCTGAAGGGGGGATCTCCATGACCACCTCCTTAGGGATGCGATATTCCTCCCAAATCGCAGGAAAGTGTTTCTCTCTGAGGGCTGAACGCCACCCATATCAGTCAAAGGTTGTGCCCTCCGAGACTTGGAAAGGTTGTACAGAGCTATCACCATGTTTAGCCATGAAAACTGAAAGGAAAAAGAAGCAAGAAAACGAGGAAGACAAAATGGGCAGAAGACAAGAATAAGAAAGGAAGTGGGAACAAGAAAGGCACAAGGAAGAAAATGAGCAGAGAGAAGAATGAAGAAGAGAGAGAAGGGGTATTTAAAGAGGGGCGAATACGGAACGCCAGCAGCCGTAGACATCATGGCCTAACACTGAAGCTAAGGAATAACTGTCACACGAAAGCCCCTTCCCTTTTCACCACGTCAACGGGAAATTGTAGGGGCTCCTCGAATTTTAAAAAAAGTGAAACGACACAGGAAGAGGAATATGAAAGACCAGCGGGTACTCAATAGTTCATGGACGGGATGAGCTTGTCCCAATAGCCATTTGCTTTCTATAAGCCATGTGCCTTGCGCATACCCAAGCCCGTGGTGAGCCATAAAATGATTTAGGGCTGGAAACAAAAGGGGGGCCCATAACGTGGTCCATGACACTCATGAGGCAGCAAGATTAAGTCATCATGAATTCCTTACACCATGAGGCAAAGAGAATTAGTGGGGTAGCTGGATAATTTGGGCCAACTTCTACCATCATGCAATGTGGTTGAGAAAGCGTTAGGTGGAAGATAATCTCCGACTGCAATATTAATAAACTTGCAGTAAGCTTTTGTCAATGTGAACACCAAAACTAGTCTGGACTTTTTGGAGAAATTGTGATGAACTCTCTGATCCGAGTCTGGTAGTGGTTGAGCAGGCAGATGACAAATATCGCAGCAGTTTAATGTCAAACAAAGGCTCATGTACTGAAAATAAAAGCCACACAATGATAGAGATTTTAATGACTTTTCTTTTCTTTCACTCTTTCGGGGCTCAAGTACAGAGATCAGAACTGCAGATACATGGACTCCATATAAAATGTAGTCATTTGGTTCTATGGACTTAAGGGTAAGTGATGGACATCAACATGAACCTAGTCTTAAAGATTATTTGCAAGTTCTAGATGGTCAATTACAAGATTAAGAGCTAAAAAGATCAAGGAAGCAATGCAATGATTGGTGCAATCTACTTGGGATGAAGTTAGTAAGAGCCCAACACACAAGATGAGCTTTAAAGAAGAAGAATCAATTTTGATCCACGTGATACAAGCTATGGAAGAAGGCAACAACATGACTTAAAGGCTTTGGGTACTTGAAGGCTTTCAACTGGTTTAATTTATTTAAATGACTTATTTTATTAGTTTAGAATAATTGAGTTTATTATGAGAAGGGCCTAAGAGGGTGCCTATTCAAGAGCATGTTGGGAAAGTTATTATTTTGTTGAACTAGGGTTTCAAGAAGTTACTGTAGCCGAGTACTGTAGCCTTATTGTAGATGCGATACTATTCACTCAGGGGCTTTTTTGGAAGATGATGATTTATTTTGGCTAGGGTTTTAATTAGGTTTTGCTTTAAATACACTTTGTAGCCTCATTTTAATTAGTTTATGAAATTTGATAAATTTATTCATTGTGAGTTGAGTTTATTTCCTCTTGCTGTTGAATGGACTTTTGAACTTAAAGCCAAATCACAACCTTTGTGGCGTTCTTCCTTATAATTTAGGTTCTTGAGACAGGTTCTTCAACGGATCTAGATTTTCATATAATGTAGGTTCTTGAAATGTGTTCCTCAACGGGTCTAAATTTTTCATTGGCTTGATTTTGGCTTTCTTGGATGAGTTTTTAAATTGATTGTGGGTTCAAGGGATTCCATTCCTATAGATTCATATCATTTGGTATTCAGAGCAAGGTTTCCAATCAGATTTGATTCTATCTTTTAATTCTTGCATATTTAAATTTAATTCTAGGGCTACATTGTTCTAGGGTTACCAAAAAAAAAAAAAAAAAGAGAAACAAAAAGTTGGCTGCCGAGAAATTCTTAGGATTTTTGGTTTGGCTGAAATTTGCATCACCTAGGATTTCAAAATTCTAGGGTTTCTTGCATCTCTAAGTTTATTAATTGCTTGGAGTGTCGTTCCATTGATTCTCTTCTACTTCATTGTCAATTCTTGTGTGTTTGAATTCAATTGCTTGATTTTCACAATTGAATATTGTTGTTTGTGATTGAATCAGAGAAAAGAAAAGAAAGGAAAGGAAAAGAAAAGAAAAGAAAAGAAAGAAAAAGGAAAGAAAAGAGAAGAGAAGAAAAGAAAATTCGAAAAAAAAAAAAGAAAAAGAAAAGAAAATGTAGCACAATCAAAGTTGCTACATATTTACAACAAAGAGAAAGAAAAACATTTGTGGATTGAGTTTTATCATCAAAGGAGCTAATACATCATTCTAGTTGGTCTCTTGTTTTATAATTACTCTTTCTCCCGTATAAATTCCTTGAGTCTCGTATCATTTTATTCCTTCCTTGTCTCTTGAACCTATTGTTGGTTGGAATAATACAAGATTATATTGTCTTGATTTACTTCAACTAATTCTGAAAGAACTTGAGCGGGAAAACTATTGAGTTAAATGGCAAGAGAGTGTGAGACTATTATTGGAAAAAAACCAATTAAGGGTGAAACACGAGTGGAGTGCCATTATTCGAGTGTAAACACGTAAGGGAGTGTGTGAGGTTTTTCACTAGCATTCTTTTTGTGCAGTACGTTACGATGTCTCATAGGAGTGACTTATCACCAATGGGGATGGCAGATAACTCATCTTTTATGTTGCAAGCCATGCAACAACAATTTGAGCGATTGAACTTGGTGTTGGATGAAGTGAAGGATAAGATGGATCATCACGAAGCAGTGATTATAAATCTGCAAGGTGTGAGAGATAGGAGGTGACGTGAGCCTAATATTGAGAATGGGTATGAGAATGGAGAGTACGGTGAGGATGAGGAAGACCTAACATCTGAAGTTGGATTGGATAGACATAGAGGAGTTAGGCGTGAAAGAGGACTTAGGGGAAACCCAAGGGGTCGGGATGGAGTAAATAAGAACGTTGGGAGCATCAAAATGAAAATACAATCTTTCTAAGGTAGAACTGACCCTGAAACTTATTTAGAGTGGGAAAAAAAGATAGTTGATCTTTGATTGTCATAATTATTCAGAGGAGAATAAAGTGAAGTTGGTGGTAATTGAGGTCACTGATTATGCTATTATTTGGTGGGATCAATTAGTGACCAATCGGAGGAGGAATTATGAGAGGCCTATAGAGACATGTGGAGAGTTGAAAGCTCTCATGAGGCGGAGATTCGTACCTAGCCATTACTATAGAAATCTTTACCAGAAATTACAAAATTTTACACAGGGGTCAAGGAGTGTGGAGAATTACCATAAGAAGGTGGAGTTGGCGATGATTTGGGCTAATGTAGAGGAGGACCGTGAGGCCACCATGGCTAGATTTTTGAGTGGTTTGAATAGGAAAATAACCAATGCAGTTGAATTGCAGTATTATGCGGAGATAGAGGACATGGTGCACATGACTACGAATGTAGAGAGGCAGTCAAAAAGAAAGGGGACAAAAAGGTACACATCGGTTTCTAGCACTCATTGGAAACCAAAGTGGGATGAGAATGATCAAGTTGTAGCAAAGAGAAAGACCGAACCACCTAAGGGAAAAGATGGGGAACTAGCAAGAACAAACTCAAGGTAGAAATCCAACCTTCAAGGAATAGAGATATTAAATGTTTTAAGTGTTTATGTTCAGGGTACATCGCTTCTCAATGTCCAAACAAGCAAGTGATGATTATGCATGACAATGGGGAGGTGATGACTGAGAGTGTGGATGATAGTGCTGAGATGCCCGAGTTGGTTGATGCTAATGATGATGATGGAGTGGAATATGCCGTGACAGGTGAGTCTCTTGTTGCTAGGCGTACTCTCAATACACACATTAAGGTGGATGATGCAGAGCAATAGAGGGAGAACATTTTTCATACTAAATGCCATGTCAAGAGCAAGGTATGTAGTATGATCATTGATGGATGGAGTTGTAGTAATGTGGCTAGCACTACTTTAGTTGAGAAATTGAATTTACTTACCTTGAAACACTCAAGACCATACAAGTTGCAGTGGTTGAATGATTGTGGGGAGGTTAAGGTGGATAGACAAGTGTTAGTTACTTTTTCCATTGGAAAGTATCAGGATGAGCTGCTTTGTGATGTTGTGCCTATGCATGATGGCCATACTTTGTTGGGGAGGTCGTGGCAGTATGAAAGGAGGGTGACCCATGATGGGTTCAAGAACATGTACAGTTTTGTAAAGGAGGGCGAAACAATCAAGCTTACTCCTTTAACTTCAAGACAGGTCCATAAGGACCAACTGAAATTGAAAAGTGAGGTTGCTCAAAAAAGAAAGAGTGAAAATGAGAGTGATAAAAAAAGAAAGAGTGGAAATGAGAGTGATCAAAAAAGAAAGAGTGAAAAAGAGATTGAGCAAAAAATAAGGAGTGAGAGTGAAAATGAGTAAAAAAGAAAGAGGGAAAGAGAAAATAAAGAGGTGGCTGAAAATAAAGAAAAAACAGTGGAGCCATCATAGAAAAAAGAAAGAGAGCTTGCGGAGAGAAAATAAAAGACAAAAGTGAGTTTCTATGTAAAAGAGAGTAAGGTTAAGAGGGCTTTCTTAGCAGATCACACTCTGATTTTAAGAGAGTGGGTACTATCAAATTAGAATGAAAGAGGGTGATGAATGGAAAACTGCTTTTAAGACAAATGATGAACTTTATGAATGGTTGGTTATGCTATTTGGACTTACAAATGCACCTAGTACTTTCGTGAGATTAATGAACCATGTCTTACATGCGTTCATAGGCAAGTTTGTGGTTGTATACTTTGATGATATCCAAATGTGCAACAAGGACTTAAATGAATATATTGAGCTTTTGAGATATGTGTTTGATGTGTTGAGATTTGAAAAGTTGTATGCCAATTTTAAGAAATGTACATTTTGCATGGAAAAAGTTGTTTTTCGTGGTTATGTTGTTAGTACGAAAGATATTGAAGTGGACGAAGAGAAAGTCAAAGCCATCAAGGAATGGCCAACGCCTAAGAGCATTTCTGATGTAAGAAGCTTTCATGGCTCAGCTAGCTTTTATCGGCATTTTGTTAAAGACTTTAGCACTATTGTTGCACCACTCACTGAAGTAATTAAAAAGAATGTTGGGTTTTATTGTCGGGCTGATCAAGATAATGCTTTTACTACTATCAAAGAAAGGTTGTACTCTGCACCTGTGTTAGCATTACCTGACTTTAACAAAACTTTTGAGATTGAATGTGATGCCTCAAGAATAGGGATTGGAGTAGTTTTGATGCAGGAGAGGCGACCTATAGCCTTCTTTAGTGAGAAGCTAAGTGGGGCATCCCTGAAGTATCCTACTTATGATAAAGAGCTTTATGCTTATGTTCGTGCTTTAGAGACTTGGCAGGACTGCCTGTGGCCTAGGGAATTTGTGGTTCACACCGATCATGAATCATTGAAGCATCTCGAGGGTCAAGATAAGTTGAATAAAATGCATGCTAGATGGATGGAATATATTGAGACCTTTCCATATGTTATCCGTTACAAGCAAGGTAAGGAGAACATTGTTGCTGATGCGTTATCCCGGAGCTTGGATGGACAAAAGAAGGCGGAGTTAGTGAAGTCACTTCATGAGAGGGTACGGCTTCAAATTGCCCAAAAGAATGAGTGGTTTTCTTCCCAAGCTAATAAAGGGCGAAAGCGTGTCATCTTTGAACCAGGAGATTGTGTTTGGGTTCACATCCGCAAAGAAAGATTCCCAACCCATAGATGGACTAAGTTGCATCCTCGAGGAGATGGACCATTCCAAATTCTTGAGAAAATTAATGACAATGCATATAAAGTGGATCTTCCAGGTGAGTACAATGTGTCTGCTACTTTAAATGTTTCTGACCTTTCTCCTTTTGATGTAGATGAATATTCGAGATCGAATCATTTTGAGGAAAGGGGGAATGATGAGCACCAATATGGACCTAGTCTTAAAGATATTTTGTAAGTTTCAGTTGGGTCAATTACAAGATCAAGAGCTAAGAAGATTAAGAAAGTAATGCAAGAATTAGTGCAATCCACTTGGGATCAAGCTAATAAGAGCCCAACACACAAGATGGGCTTTAAAGAAGAAGAATCAATTTTGATCCATGTGATACAAGCTACGGAAGAGGGCAACAATATGACTTAAAGGCTTTGGGCACTTGAAGGCTTTCAACGAATAATTGGGTTTATTATGAGAATGACTTAACGGGGGCGCCTATTCAAGGGAATGTTTGGAAAGTTATTATTTTGTTGAACTAGGGTTTCAAGAAGTTACTGTAGCCGAGTACTGTAGCCTTACTGTAGACGCAAAACTAGTCACTTAGGGGCATTTTTGGAAGATGGGGATTTATTTTGGCTAGAGTTTTAATTAGGTTTTGTTTTAAATACTCTTTGTAGCTTCATTTTAATTAGTTTATGAAATTTGATGAATTTATTCATTGTGAGTTGAGTTTATCTCCTCTTGTTCTTGAATGAACTTTTGAACTTATCAAAGACAAATCACAACCTTTATGGCATTATTTATTATAATTTAGGTTCTTGAGACAGGTTCGTCAATAGGTCTAGATTTTCATATAATCTAAGTTCTTGAAACGAGTTCCTCAACGAGTCAAAGTTTTCCATTGGCTTGATTTTGGCTTTCTTGGGTGAGTTTTCAAATTGATTGTGGGTTCAAGGGATTCCATTCCCACGGGTTCATATCTGTAAGTACTTCAAGATAAAATGCGGTTCTTCAGTTCTATGAAAACGATATTATACCCAGGAAACCGAGCGGTGGTTAGAGAGAGAGATCGGTGGAGCCTAAAATAGTGAAAGAGAAACTCACTAAAGTCGGCGAGGCAGCGAGAAGGCGACGAGATGGTAATTAGAAACAACCGTGTGAAGCCCCGAGATAGAGAGAAAGAGAGAGAGACAGAGACAAAAACTCACCCAGGAGGGGAATAACTGGGAAATTAGGCACAAGGGGGGTTAATTTAGGTTTCAGTCACAGTGTAGGACTTATTACAACGATTTAGATGTCGTCGTAATAACCAAGATAGGATAGAAATTTATGTTCTGAGACGAGATCAATTGCGGTGAGATAAATTCGCCGCAATTAATAATTTGTAGCAGCGACTTTTTTTAATGACAACGGTTGAATTGCTCATACAAATATTTTTGTGACAAAACTATTAGCGACAACCTAAAATCCTAGAAATAATCATATATTTCGGTGATTCTTCTGATCGACACAGAATTTATCATAGCAGTAAAATTGGACATTAGTGGCGATATATAGGTCGCCACAAATAAAAATAGCCGCAAATCCTACATTTTCTTGTAGTGACTGTTGGCGACAGAATAGAAATCCATCGTGCAAAAGAAAATCACTTCACCTTCCCTCACTTACTTGCTTAAGAATCTTTCCAAAGGATGGATCTTCAGCGTACAAATCCCTTAAAATGTGAAACCCCGCCACTCTAGTACTAACTGTGGTGAGGAGTGCCACTCGTCTGCTTAAAGCATTTGCAACTTGGTTCAAGCTCCCTGATTGGTGCCTCAGCGAGAACGTGAACTCTTGCAGATAGGCGACCCTTGTCGTCTGCTCAGCTTGTGTTGCTCGTTGATGTACTTCAACTGTAACGCCCCAATGGAAGGCCCAAACCACATGGCCTATACTCCAAAAGGACTAGTCAATGATACAATTGGAGCACCATTGAAACCTTATAAAGAGCAAGAAATTCTCCTTCCCAAGCAATGTGGGATCTCATGCACCACCTACCCTTCACTACAATAAATAGTAGTTTTTGGGACAGAAATTTTTCTTGCGAATAAAATTTGGTAGCAAATACCTACTATTTGCCACAAAATACACTCCGTCAGAAAATTCTCGTCGCAAATTACTATATAGGACCATTTTATTTGCCACAAGTTACAATCTGTGAAAATTAAACGTTTTTTCCCACAAAATTAAGATCCTCATAGAAAGTTCGTAGATAATAGTTTTTTGTTGCAAGATATGTATTCATTAGTGACGGAATTGGTTGGTAACAAAAAAAAACTAGTTCTGGTGAATATTATTTGGTAGCAAATAATTAAGTTTTGCCACAAAATATACGTCGTTAGAAAAACGTCGTCACAAATAATTATATGGGACAATTTTATTTGTTAGGAGTTACCATCTGTGAGAATTAAAAAGTTTCTTCCCACAAAATTATGATTATTAGAAAAAAGTTGGTCGATCAAATTTACTTATGGTGAGATAGGCATTCATTAGTGACAGAATTGGTTGGTTAAAAAAAAAAAAAAAACAGTTCCCGCGAATACTATTTGGTAGCAAATAATTAACATTTGCCACGAAATACACAGCATCAGAAAAATATCGTCACAAATAATCAAATGGGACCATTTTATTTGTCAAGAGTTACAATCTATGAGAATTAAAAGGTTTTTCCCACAAAATTAAGATAGTCAGAAAAAAATTGGTAGATCAAATATTTCCTTGGTGACATATGCATCCGTTAGTGATAGAACTGGCTGGTGACAAAAGATTTACAGTTCCCGCGAGTACTATTTGATAGCAAATAATTACTCTTTTGCCACCTAAGTCACGTCGTCAGAAAGTGTTTGCCACAAATAATTATATTGGACCATTTTAT
This sequence comes from Juglans hindsii, assembly GCA_003123825.1. Lineage (NCBI taxonomy): Eukaryota > Viridiplantae > Streptophyta > Magnoliopsida > Fagales > Juglandaceae > Juglans > Juglans hindsii. Next base: position 471,785 of record QEOW01001028.1, on the reverse strand, counting down.
TTCTCACGAGTTAAAATTGTCTAAAATTAATTTTGTTTTTTCAACAATATTAAGATCATTAGAAATAATTTTACCGATAATACTTTTCCCCTCTTCCTTTCTTTTTTCTCCTTCTCTTTTCCCACATCGGTTCACTGATTGACCTAAAGTATTGCATATTGTATACATTTAGAATCCATATATTTAAATTGTTTCATTACATTATTATTAGTTTTAGATGAAAAAATGGTTAAGATACATAAATTCAAGTTGTGATTTAAATTGATTTATAGCATAGTTAATGCTTAATTTTATAACCTATGATTTAATCAGGCAATATTTCTTCACATGTCCAACACTTTTTTTATATTCTACTTTTTCTTTTTACTTTATTTTATTTTTCTGATTTCTATTTTTATTTTTATTTTTTCAAGCTAAGAAATGTAAAAGTACCTAAAAAGTCAAAGAGGTACCAAAAGGTAAGTAAAAAAGCACTAACATTTTTTATCCCTTCGTCTTTGGACGGAAGCAACACACACGACTTTTGGGTTTATTGCTGACAAAAAAAAAAAAAAAAGGTTTCATTTTTTGGGTTTTCTAAAGACACACACAAAACGCACACTGCAGTTGGACCTAGAGGAGTTCTTCATTCACCCTCCCCTTCCTTTCTCTTTCTCCCCATTCTCTTTTTCACCTTCTATTTTCCCCACGTCGTTGAACCCACACCCCCCCTCTCTTCCTCCCTTCACTCCTACCGACCACCGCCAACAGCCACGCCAATAGCCACGGAGCCACCGCGAACAGGAGTCACCACGAACACACGCAGGGCTAACCAACCTTCACGTGAAGCATCGTCGAAGATCCGCCTATCGCTCATCACTGTCCACAACCTATGTAGTTCATCGTAGCTCCACCCAAGACCACCTAGTGTGCCTCAGCCACTCCCAGCCACAAAGCCGTGGCCCAACTGTGATCTCTGCCTTCTTGAAGTTCTCATACATCTCTCGGTATAGCTCTCTCTCTGTAATTCTCTGTTTTATAAGCACATCCCTCCTTTTTCAGTTTCATTATAATTTATGTCTTGTACATGCAAATCTTTTTTGAAGAAATTGCAAAATTTCCCTTTCTTTTTGATCAATTTCTCCAAGTTTTTCTGTAAAAGTGCACGTTTTTGGTCCATTATGCTCATGGAACATCAGTGGTTTAGAATGTCTCAGTATTGATGGAAATTTTGATATTTCTCTGCACTAAGTTGTATAGTGCAATGTACAGTTCGAGGGTCTGTTAATGGTGACATTCATTTTTTTTTTCCAATTTTCTTCTCTTGAATTTCAAAATGAGTGACTTGTGAGGGATCTTGATGGTCCATTTTTATGATTTTGCCGTTACTCTTAACTTTGATGTGGATTTTTTATTAGTTGGATTAGTTTGATACCTCCATTTCTGCCAATAAGATGCTTTGATTTTTCAAAAAAGGAGGTTGGTGTGGTGTCCATGGCGAGTTTGAAGGGATTGGTCGATGTTGATTTTAGTAGTGCTCTGAATTCATTAATTTGTCAAATTTCTCAAGAATTTTATAGATAGTGCACTTTTTATACCTATGAGTCAGGATTTCAATGCCTTGCTTAAAATATTTAGTGATGTTGAGTATGCACCCTAGAATTATTTATTTGTCTCTCTCTGTGTGCATTTTTTTCTGCCAACTATAATGTTCTATGACTTCTTTGAAATGATGTTGTTTGCTTCATAGATATAAGTTTATCTATTGGATCAGGCCTTCTTGAGTGGTGGATCTCCTGTCATATGTTGGAACAGAAAGTTTGTAAGTCCTCAGTGCTTATCATTGTGGAGAGTGGAGAATAGCATAGTTTTGAAGATTGTGAAAGGTCAGTGGTGGACTTTAAGGCTTCGTTTGGAAAGTAAACCCATCTCAACTCATTATTACAACTTTTTCAAATCCCAATACAAAATATAATAAACATTTCAACTTTTTCAAATCTCAAAATAATAATAATAATAATAATAATAATAATAAATGACCGTCTAATAATATTTTATCATCTCAACTCAACTCAACTCAATTCATCTCAGTTTAACATTCAAACGTACTCTAAGTCATTCTTTCTCAACACACCCCTTCATCTATTTCAACCATCAAGGATTTCTAGATCTTTGTCCTCTTGCTAGTTAGGTGTTTCTCTAGTATATTTCCTGTGTACTAGAGTAACATGCTTTTTCATTGAATAAAACTTTATTCAATAAAAGGATAGTATAAGCTTTTTGATTGAATAAAACTTTATCTTATAAAAACATGAGTTCTGTTGGGCAGCAACTTGAAGCCACATGTAGGACTGTTGGGCTGTTATTTTCTTATATGCTTGTGATCATGTGATTCTCTTACAATATTTTTTTATATTTTGATATTATTATATTATATATATGGGATTTTTATAGATTGTACATATGAGATAATGCACAAATATGTACATATGAGATTATTATATTTTGCTCCATTGTTGGATTGTGAAAATGAAAATGAATATGATTGTTTGAGGTTATTGAAGATTATGAGAATAAAATAAAAATTTATTTTAAGAAATATAAATAATAAAAAATAGTAATATTTTTTTATTATAGAGAATAAGATAGCTAATCCAATGTAGATTTTAAGTGTTAAGTGATTAGCTAAAAGTTAAAAAGTTACATATTCTTCAAATTTTGAATATTGGAATGACCAATCCAATGCCAACGCTCTAATAACAATATCTCAGTTTATAAAAGCAGAATGATATATAGAACCTCAAGTTTACTGCTTATTTGAAAAATACAGCAAAAAGTTGTTAGGCAAGAAAAGAAGTCGTTTTACAGCTGTAAGAACCAGAATTAACAAGCTTGTAACCAGTTCAACGTCTTGAATATATATATAAATATAAAGATATATATATATTTATATTTATTATAGATCGGGACACATGCTTAGATTTAGATTATTAGTTGTAGAAGGTTTAACCATGAGTTATCACCAAAAAATGAAAAGGCATTTTCCTTTAAAATGAATACCCTGCTTAACTATTGAATTTCCTACTGAAATTGATGTCCATATACCATGATCATAAAAGTGTTGTTTGAAAGCAGTGGAGACCTAAATTAAGTTCCAAGTTAATTGTTTGTAAATTTGCACTGGAGTTTTTGTTAGAGTTGACAATACACTTCTTTCATGAGTAGCTGAGAAAATACTGAGGGGCTATTTAATGAATACCCTGTTTAACTAATGAGTCATGTCGGATTCCCTTTCAACATATTTTTTTTATCTCATATATATATGGAGTCAAGATATTTAAAAGTAAAAAGTTCAAGTATCAACACGTATTAAAACCATCTTCTTTTTCATCTTTGTGAATTCTAACATCAACAATGAAGATCATTACTGTTTTAAAAATAGTAAAGGTTAAGACTAAAGAGGAGTTTTACAAGTGTACAGAAACATTACATTTTATAGAATTTTATTTTTTCGTTGTTTGGGTAGGTGCAAGTTTAGAAAGACTACATAAAGATTGTTCATAATTTTTAAGTTCCAAGTTTAGAAAGAATTTTCCTAAATTATACTGCACCGAGTATAATTTGTAATGATACCGTACTCTTTTTATACAGCTCTTTATCTTTTTTTTTTTTTTTTGATAAAACGGATTTCATACCATTCATTTAGGACATACAACTTTGACTTCAAACAACAAGTCAATTACAAACGTTAGTAGAATCTCAGTACACTATTGTGACTGACATGGTCTAGTCCAGATTGCTTATCTCTAAAGACCAAAGTCTAAGAGATAGCACAACTCTGTTCCCGACAGAGTTCACAGTAACCAAACATAAAACTCCATACCAACTAGACTGAGTATGGAGAAACCAAACCCCAACATCACCGACTAAGCGGAGGGGGGACAACACCCTTTGGACCTAAGTCCGAAGGGACTAATGTTTTTGGGTTTTTTTTTTTTCTTGAAAATAAAGACAAGGCATAAAAAATTACATTGAGAAAACACTGTAAAAAGGAAAAAACAGTGCACAAAAAACGCCTCGGAAGGGAAAACCGACGGTCGAGCTTGGAAGATCCAGAGTCGCCGGTTCGGGAGCAGCCGCGCGTTGCAACGGCGAAGTGCTCCTTGGTGGCGCGTGAGGGACACGCGCCAACGAGCTCTGAATTTTCGTCCCGCGCGTGCAGGCTACGCTCCACTCCGGTTGGGGCCGTGTTGGGTGGATGTGTAGATCGGCGGCTGGGCAACCTCCTGGTGGGGCACGTGTTGACTATAGGGACCCGAAAGATGACGAATGACGATTATCCCTTTGTTTGGCCTGGAAAAACAAAAAAACTAAAAACAAATACAAAAAAACCAGAAGGGGGAGGGAAGAGTGAGGGGGGAAGGAGCCGAAGCTCCCATCCCCTCGAGCCGGTCAGAAAGTTTTAGAGAGAGCGTCCGAGGGAGCGTTCGAGACCTTCATCAACGGGAGATTCTATTCTCAATCTTTTACAGCTCTTTATCAGTTCTATATATACCCTTACTCTTAAAAATATTTGAAGTTATTATTAACTGACTTGCTCCCCCATTGAAATGAATGAAACTGCTACCCAGTTTTGGATCAAAAAATGGAAGAAAGCAATACAATATCCTCTCCCTCTATGGAAGTACCATCTTGGGATGGGTATGGTAGGCTCACAAAAATCACAAATTACTTGCATCAGTCATACACATGCATAACTTGTGCTGAAGAACTTGTTCTTATTTTTGTGTCATATTTCCTTGATTACCTGAACTTATACACAATATGTCACAAAATCATGGAATTAACTTGTTCTTTACACTTCTTTAATTTTCACAACTCGGTATGACGAATGTTTCTAGAACAATATAGGACCTTAAATGCAATTGTTCAACTTCAAGTTAGTTGTATCTAGGATAGGGACATTAAGAATGTTAGAATTTGAGCATATTTTAATGTCAATACCCACCTTTTTGTCACATTTGGAATCATCTTCTTAAACAAAGCCATGACTTGGTATCATATTCTAATATAATCATGGAATTTTTCTCCTTATTAAATGAGGGCTTTTATGGCATCGATGTTTAGATGGACAAGACATAGATGCATATTGAAGATAGATTTGGGTCCAACGAATATGCACTATGGGTTAACCACTTTATTACTATGGATCGGGCCCATGCACTTGGAGGCAATGACATTAGGTGTCCGTGTCGCAGATGTTGCAATATGTTCTTCCGGTCAATAAATGTGGTCGAGGATCATTTGTTTATTGTAGGGATTGACCCTTCTTATCAGACCTAGATATTCCACGGTGAAGATGATAATTTCACCCTCAGTTCCTCAAATGATGATCAATCTACGAGCTTTTTCAGTGACTATATTGATGATATGGATGACATGGTGCACGACAAGCGGGCTGGGGTGAATATGGATCATTCTCAAGTTCCTATTGATGGGGAGACAGAAGGTTCTTCTATGGGGAAAAAAAATTGGGCTGAATTGTTAGACGATGCACGACATCCCCTTTATCCATCATGTGTGAACTTTTCGAAGCTATCATTTATGGTAAAGTTGCTTCATATCAAGACAGTTGGTGGTTGGAGTGTAAAATCATTCCACATGGTTATCAAGCTCTTGAAGGCTACATTTCCTGATGCTCTTCTCCCAAATTCATATAATGATCCACGTCGGTTGGAACGTGGACTTGGGTTTACTTACACTAAGATAGACGCATGCTTGAACGATTGTGTATTGTTTTGGAAATAACATTCTAACAAAGATAAATGCCCTCATTGCAACACTCCCAGGTGGGTTTCAAGCACTAATAAGCATAAGATAGTACCACAAAAAGTCCTGAGGTATTTTCCTTTGAAGCCAAGGTTGCAAAGACTATTTGTTTCCAAGAAAATTGCCGATGCAATGAGATGGCATGCAAATGAACGAGTCAGTGATGCTAATGTCATGAGGCACCCTGCAGATTCGAAGGTATGGAAAGATTTTGATGCACAACATACAAGGTTCGCACTTGATTCTCGTAATGTGAGGCTTGGTTTAGCGAGTGATGGGTTTAACCCTTTTAACAATATGAGTAAACCCCATAGCATATGGCCGGTGATACTCGTACCTTACAACTTGCCCCCTTGGTCATGCATGAAAGATCCATACCACATGCTAACCTTGTTAATTCCTGGTCCAAAAGCACCTGGTAATGATATCGATGTCTACTTGCGTCCTTTGATTGACAAATTGAAAAAGTTGTGGGAAAATGGTGTTGATACATATGATGCATCCGAAAAGAGCTGGTTTCGCTTACATGCAGCACTGCTTTGGACCATCAATGACTTCCCAGCCTATGCTAATCTCTCTGGCTGGAGCACAAAGGGAAACATGGCATGTCCTACATGCAATGTTGATACAAATTCATTTTGGTTGGCATATGGGCAAAAGCATTGTTACATGGGTCATCGTCGGTGGTTCTTGCCAGAGCATAGGTGGAGAACTTTAAAGGCTAATTTCAACGGTAAGCCAGACCATCGAGGGGCACCTACACATTTGTCAGGACAAGCTATACTTGAACAATTGGCTGAGCTAAGAAATGTACAGTTTGGTAAAGCTTCAAAGAAGAGGAAACGCACAACAACTGAATTGAATTGGACCAAAAAACTATATTTTTTGAGCTTCCTTATTGGTCATCATTGGAATTGAGACATAATCTAGACGTCATGCATATCGAGAAGAATATTTGCAATAGCATCTTAAGAACTTTGATGAATATTGATGGAAAAACCAAGGACACAGCCAACACACGTAGGGAGTTGGCCAACCTTGGCATAAGGAAAGAATTATATTTACAACAAGATGGTGACCGTTATTCCATGAGGATGGCATGTTACATGTTAAATAACCATGAGAAAAGGTCTTTCTGTGAGTGGTTATCAAATGTTAAGTTCCCCGATGGATTCGCCTCAAATATTGCTCGATGTGTTAATGTTAGTGAAGCCAAGATCCTAGGCATGAAAAGTCATGATTGTCATATTTTCATGCAAAGATTGCTCCCAGTTGTGATTGGTGGATATTTTACAGCTGAAGTTCGACAAGCATTGACCGAGTTAAGTACTTTCTTCAAATAACTTTGTGCACGAACATTAAAGATTGATGTCCTCCATCGGCTACAAACTGACATCTCCATTATTCATTGTAAGTTAGAAATGATATTCCCACCTGCCTTCTTTGACATAATGATGCATCTCACCATTCATTTACCACGAGAGTCATTGCTTGGTGGACCGGTGCAATATAGGTGGATGTATCCTTTTGAGAGGTATCTAGGAAAGTTCAAGCGTTATGTTAAAAATAAAGCTCGTCCGGAAGGCTCAATTGCAGAGGCCTATATTCATGTTGACTGCCTTACATTTTGCTCGATGTATCTCCATGAGATTGAGACAACATTTAATCGACCAGAACGAAATGTTGATGTCGTTCAAGACCATGGAGCAGGAATGTTATCTATTTTCTCACAAAAGGTTCGTCCGCTTGGATCGTCCTCTTTTGAAAGAATAGATGAAACACTTTTTGCAAAGGCCCGGTGGTATGTACTCAACAATTGCCCTGAGATTGAACACTACCTAGAGTAAGTATTGCTTACTCTAAACTCAATCATATCATTAGAAACAATTTCATTTTCTGGAGATAGAAAAAGGTTCAATTATTTTCATTGTCTATGCATGTAGTCAACACTATAACAAGATTAAAGAAGAAGGCTCTAGCAATGTCGATCGTAGGCACCAAATTCAATTTCCCAACTGGTTCAAAAGCCATGTAAGTTTGCTCATTGTTAACCTCAATACCATATATACCACTTCGATTTGATGAAAAAAATGACATTTATTGCCATTTCTAAACTAACTGATCTAACGATTGCTGCTAACAGGTCTATGAATTGAGTTCCTTGAATCAAGTGAGGTTAGTGATGAAGTCTATGCTCTTGCATGTGGACCAGATCCATGGGTTGGGTCATACAGTGGGTGCATTATGAATGGAATAAGGTTCCATACGAAGGACCGTGAACAACATTGACGGACTCAAAATAGTGGGATTCTTGTTAACGGAGTACATCAGTCTCATAATGTGGAGTTTTACGGTGTGTTGAAAGATATTTTGGAATTACGTTACATGGGATGGCATCTTGTATACTTGTTTAAATGCGATTGGTGGGACATCGGTGATCATAACCGAGGCATACGTGTAGGCGACCATTTGACAAGTGTGAATAGTAATAGAACATTGTATAAGGACGAGCCTTTTGTCCTTGCCAATCAATGCTCACAAGTGTTTTACTTAAAAGATCTGAGTGTGGCAGGAAATTGGCAAGTGGTACAAAAGATAACAAATAGGAATGTATACGACATTCCACCGATGCCAACAGTTGGGAATGATGATGAGGACTCATCTGACGGTGGTACATGTCAAGATGAGGATGATATCAACCATTTCAGTCTAGTGAATCAAAATGATAGTTGGTTGGTGAATCAATTGCATAGAAAGGATGAAGAACCATATGTAGTTAATGAGTTGCTTATACCACACCGTGCATGTTCTGGTGATGCCGAACATACTTTTATTGACGATGATGGCGATAGTGACGAAGCTGATGATGATTCCATTAATGACAATTTGTTTGGAAATGAGGAAGACCTGGAATCAAATTCAGATTCAGACCCATCTGACTATTGTACGTTTCTATGATTACTTAGTCAACAAGAAGCATGGTTATCTAATTTTGAACATAGATATATTTGTTACCATTGTTGAGCTATTTTTGTACACTTATCACAGAGTGGATGGATTAATTTTGGGCTTAGAACTTGGTCTGCATATTAAGGGAAGAAAAGAGTTGGAAAAGGTTAAAGGTAATGTCCAAAATCTATAGCTTTGTACTTTGCCTTGTGATTATTTTGTTAAAGACCAATTTGAGAGAGTATTAGTGATTGCTTATAGCATGGGAGTAGACTGTGTGTGGGAAATAATTTCATAACTCTGCAAATACCATAATTCTGGGCTCAAAGTAGTGTTTGCTTATATAACCATCGATAAGATTGCAGAAAAATTAAATGTAATTTTGTAGGTCATGTTGTGGTTCCATCCAGTAAAAAATATGGTTGGATATGAACTATTTAAGTGTTGTTGAGACTATACCATATTGTCTGATGTTGAGAGCAGAGTTTAAAGACTTATTGTTAATACACATTGCTGATGTTACAGGATGTGTTAATGTAGCAGCTTGGCAGAAGTTGCCATATCTCAAAAGGGTTGCTGTTTGGTAGAGAGTAAGTACACCAAGCAGATTTTTCCTGGCTGATTAGGCAACGACAAGGCTGCATTTTCAATATTAAAGACAATTTCTTTTCAGTATTGTAGTGTAATGCCAAATAACAACTTTTGGTGTAGATTTGATTTTCCATATTGTAACAAGCATTTAAGTATATGAAACTGCTATTAGGAAAATGTAATGACGGTTTAGGTGGGTTTGTAAGGATAGGAACATTGATAGGTTGCTTGTCTAATGGCAAGATAGACACTTGTATGAAAGTTGGATAAGTTCTCAATTTGAGAACTTGTGCAAAACTACCTGTGGGATGAAGGGGGCACTTAAAATCCTTATGCATTGGAGATGAATATAGTAGATATTTACATGATCTTAGAATGATGTTCATAAATGGCAATATCCAATGCTTGTGAAGCGATTATGATGTTACCCATTAAAGCTAAACAATTACTATTATTCAGATGAAGCAATATCTCTCAATTGACAAAATACAAGGGAATGGTCAATTAACATCAGGTTCTATATACAATATGAGCATATATGCTTCTTATATACTACGTCATATAGTATAGTAATTACTATACTATATGATATATATAGAAATAACTTATTTTCAATCCAACCAGAATTTCCAATGGGAATTTTTTTATTATATAATTAATTGAATTGGCACAAATTAAGTATTATAAAAATGATGAATAAAAAAAAATCGAATCAATGCACAACAAATTAATTTACTGATTTAGTTTGAGCCGGAATTGAAGTGTTAAAAAGTTGGTAGAGTCATTCTGGTTCAGTGTGTTGAGCAGGGACTAATTTGGTCAGTAAATTATGTTGTTTACACTGTTTAGTTGCTGGTTGGCGGTAAAATGAGAGGAGAAAAAGTGGGAAACTCAAAAAGTGGCTCTGAAACCTGATGCCACATCTTGTCAAAGTCTACCACACTTTGGACCATGGTTAGTGAGGCTAGTGAGGTTAAAAAAATGACTTTTTCCTACTTTGCAGAGACTGGGGAGTACAAAGCTTTTTCTGGAGGTTTAAAACTGCTCTAACTCGAGAGGAGCTAGAGGCTTGGTGAGAAACTTGAAGTTGAAGCTGCTGCCCAGTTTTTTGAAACTCTTTTCCACAGAGATTCAGACTCTATTGTGAGTAAGTCATAGATTAAGTTTCTTACTATTAGACCATTTTAAGCTGTACATAAAACCAAAGTTGCATGTCATGAGAACTTCTTAGATCAAAAGCTATTTTTTTTTTCTTGAACAACCAGTGATTTTAGTGCCACTGATTGTGTGTTTTTGTATACATTTTTGGTATGCAATCCCTAATATCTAAGAGGTCAGCTACACTTCCAGTAAAGCTATATTCAATGGCTTGTTAATACTCACTTACAAATAGTATCACTTGATTATGCTACGTTAGAGCTCACTTCTATTTTTGGCATAATTCAAGTTATTGTTATTCACAGTTGTTTGACCTATAAGTATTATCTTTTTTATCTTTTTGTTTGAAGAGAGAAATCAGACCTCTGCTATTAAGAGATGGTTCATAGAATGAGAGGAAGGAAGAAAGTTCGTGGTTGGCATGGTAGCCATGTAGGTTCAAGTTCTGGTAGAGGCCAATCAGAAAAACAGCCTGAAGTACGCACACCCTGGGACGAGATTCCATCATTTTCAGATGAGGAAACACAAGCACCGAGTGTTGAACCAGAGGGGTCATCAATCCCCGTCAATGAGGCTGGTATGAATATGGATGCTGCAGGTAACATATCTTTACCAGATGTTTAAAGTTTCTGTATCCAATATTGTTGTATAATAATGTAGCACTCATTTATTACATTTATGTACTGCCTAAGATTAATTTTTGGCCTTGTTTTGTAGCTCCTCTTACAAAGAAATGTGGTCAGGGACCAGCAAGATGCACAAAATTTGACAAAATTCGTAAATATGGAAAAATACATTTGGATATTAAGGATGGTCAACGAGGTGTATCATGTGAACATGCAGCACTCTTCACAACACGAGTCACACATATTGTCAGACTATATGCAAATATGGCACATGCAAGCTGGAGTCGTGTGGATAAGAAAGAGAAGGATGAACTAATAGATCGTGTCCGGATAAATGTTACAGCTGTAATATTATTTTTTTAGTTAAGTGCACATTCATTTGCATACTAAAAAGTTGTGATTAGGCTAATTTTGAATTGGATTGGACTAAAAGCAACCAGCAGGAGACGGTGACAATGGCACTTGCTCAAAAGTATAATGATTTCCACTACCTACTACACCGCACGTACAAAAAGTATGCAACACATGAGGAGGCTATTTCTGGTGGCACAACTTCGGTAGAGAAAAGCGTATGGGAATTTCTATGTCAGAGATGGGCGAGTGAGGAATTCAAGGTAACAAATAAGATCAATTATTTTCAGGAGTCAATTTCCAAATTTAATTAGATTGAAATCTGAAGAATTGTAGATTTTGTTATATGTTCTTTTATTAGTAAATTGGGTGATTAAAGACAATTTATATGAATTGTAGAATCTGTCAAAGAAGAACACAAATAATAGGAGTACTCAACAGATGACTCACACAGCTGGAAGAAAGTCTTTTGTTAGGCTCATGGAGGAAAGGGTAATAATTTATTTTAATAGTAGATTATTAAAACTCAAGTTTAATAGTTAATCTGTAAGCTGTATTTTTTATTACTATGGAAAATACTGAACTAAGAAATTTGTTTTAAAGCGGGAGACAGTTCCGAACTTGGTTGCATTTTATAAAGAGGTGCATTGGTCTACAAAAAAAAGTGGATTCATTTCTGAAGTTGCTGAGCATAACTATGTGAGTAAATAATTATTTAATTTACTGCATTATGACATTATTTATAACAGATTTGTGATTGATTGATACTGAAATAATTGAGTTAAATGTAGAATATGATGGTTGAAAGATTGAATGAGATGGAACCAGATGAAAACATGGATGATACAGCGAATGTCGTGTTCAAGGATGTATTAGGACATCAATCTGGATATGCGAGAGGTTTAGGCCACTTAGTAATACCAGACCCATCTCCATCATTGTTGAAGAATAGGGAGTTTCAACGTATTAACGAAGAGAATGAGAAGAACAAGGCTGAGGCGCAGGGGTTAAAGACTGAACTTGATGCTTTCAAGAGAGACGTGGTTGCCATGAGGGCCCACTTTTTAGATGTTGAGAAGGACTTAAAGATTCGTATAACAGAATTAGAGTCCCATAGTCAATCTCGTAATGAGACTGAGCTGGGAGATGCATAGGCATCTTAAAAAAATATGGGGGTACCAGTTTTTTGAAATTTTGGGACAACTTTTTGATAAGTAAAATCCTTCCTTTAAGTGGATGTATGTATCCTTTTGTTGAGCAACTTGATTAATCATGACGATGTGGGGACTTGGATTGTTTTGGAAGATAGCCAAACTAGTTTGAGACTAGTTAAGGCTACCATGGTGTCTATAGTACAGTTGTAAAGGTTGAGGCATTCATTTTGATAACTCAAGTTGCAGGTGGGAGGAAGACAAGCTGAACCTTGTGTACAGGTATTCCTGATTTTTTTCTCTAACTCTCAACTTATAGTGTATTTCCATCATTTGTGACTTATACTATATACGCAAATATCCTCTTTGAAAGCAAAGACTTACAAAGCCTAGATATATATACTTTTGTTAAAGTGAATACTGTAATTTGTGGTTACTATTAAGAAACACCTTGTAACATACAAATTACTAAAATTATGTTTGTGAGCATATTAACTTAAGTCCCAGCCATGGGACACAGTATTATTTATTACTGAGTTTGTTGTGAATGCAAGTTATGGGTGGATTTTGAGTAACAGAATAATAAGTTGTTGTCAATGCAAACTAAATTGAATGCCTATACAACATTTTAACAGATTAATTGAGTTAATGTATACATAAAAGGGTTATTTTATTTTTTGTTGTGATTACTCAAAAAAACTGTGCAGATAGTTTGGATGTTAATGATGATATTTTGAAGCTATCATTTAACAACTTGTTCTCAGGTGAAGACTTTAATCAACAGGAATAGAGTTGTTGGTTTATTATTCGTGGCAAAAGTGATATTTTGTTGTAGTGTTGGGACGATGGTTTTACGATATTGCAAATAACCTTTTTACTTAGTTTGTTGTCAATGCAAGTCAAGGGGTAGTTTTGTTACATGTAAGCATTAGGTTTATAAAATGTGTTTTTGTAATTGATACACTGTTTTTTTCTATTATTGAAGATAGCAAAATTACATAGGGTCAATCTAACTCCTCATATGTTCTCAAGGAAAACTCAGCCAAACCAACAGGTATTATCCTATGTAGTTGTAATGTACATAGGCATATTTGGTAGAATTGTATGGATTATTTTAGACATGAAACACGTCCTATTATACATTTGTAGTTAAACAGTGGTGTGTTGCAGTAGATGATTATCAAAAAGTTTGGAATTTCCTTGTATAGGTTGATAGCCTTAACTAGTAGATGGTTATAGTTTGGTATTGGTTAAAGCAGATTCATACACTAATCTCGGTAATTTGTGTTTCCAATTTTGCAGCTCAGTTATTTTATAATAGTGATCATCACATCAGTTACAATTGGTGAATCAAGAGTTCTCGATCATTACATGGTTAGTAATGGACCAAGTCTCCATGCATTCATGCTTGAATTTATAAGAATAATGTTTCATCCAGGAAGGTGTTTCAGATTTGACTAAATTATATGTATTGGAAACTCTTGGGCTATATTTATGTAATCAATGGAACTCTTGTTGTCCATGTAAATGCAAGAATCTTACTGGTACATGAAACTTATGTAAGTACTATATACATGTTGGTGACTTTAATGACACCATTATAACGGCAATATATATATATGTATGTTAGTTGATTAATTCTTGATCTGGACTTAGGAGGATACGAGGAAGCTGCTCAATCAAAAGTAGGGAATTTTTTCACAACTTGCCGTACAGATCTCTGCAATGAAATAATGTAAATGATCAATTGAATATTCAGAATAATTAGTGGTTGAATTGGTTAATGTTAAGCGAAGCATTTTACCCAATTAACTACAATAAAGCAAACACAAAAAAGTAACTCAAATACTCCTAACCTAAAATACTCATGACAAAAAAATTAATATTATTCATCATTTAGATGGCAAGAAATACAGTATTTTTAGTAATAAAACTGTACATGGGTAATAATTATTATTGACATTATTGGATGTTCCAAGAAATACCTTTTCCTGACCTTGTTTGCATGTAAGGAAAAAACCTTTTACTAACCAAGTAAGTACATCGCAAGAAAACAATTCTGTCTATTAAACTGTATAACAAATGACTTTTTTCGACAAGTGTATTTCTCGTAATAACATATTTCCAACGGAATATATATGCAGCAAGTACTTGAAGATCATGTGAATTAGTTGCAGGGCAATAACTTTATCGACGAGAAATGTTTGTAAAAAAACGTAAATTGTGACAAAATAAAATGGTATTCCTGGCAATTTTTTTTTGTCAGATGTAAGTATTTCTCGCTATATATTTTAGTTACGAAAAACCTTTTCTGTTGAAAAAAATGTACAGTGTGATAATTTTTTTCTTACGAAAATTATATATTTGTCACCATCGAATACGGTCGAAAATAATTGTTATTCCGATGAAATACATGCTCGTAGCTTTAACCACTTTAGGTTGCGACACAATTATGAGGAGTCAGCTACGACCACATTTGGCAGGTAACACTTTATTCCAGCACAAAAATGCCTTAATTGCAACGAAATCACCGGCAGGAAAAACCATTATCTGTTGTAGTGCTTATCTATATCTTATAGGGTATCACAATCTACCCCTCTTAAATTCCCTATGTCCTCGTCGGGCCTATCCATTGTAGGTGGCACGGCTCAAGTCTCACATTTCTTGTTGGGATAGGCTCTGATACCATTTTTAACGCCCCAATGGAAGCTCAAACCACATGATCTATACTCCAAAAGGACTAGTCAATGATACAATTGGAACCCCATTGGAACGTTATAAAGAGCAAGAAATTCTCCTTCCCTAGCAATGTGGGATCCCATACACCACCTACCGTTATCTATATCTTATATGGTATCACATCAACACCTCATGGTCAATAATTAGAATGAACTCTTTCTGTACCAAATAATCTCGCCAGTGTTTCAAGAACTGTACAATGGCATAGAACTGCAAGTTGTACGTGAAGTAGTTTTTTTTCGATCTTTATAGTAAAACATTTTTGGTAGTAAAGCATTTTTGTTGTTGCATGTAATCGTAAAAGAATGATTTGTTTTAAATAAATTACTATCTATCTTGAAACTGAAATGGATTGCAAACGAAATTCTTAATGATTTCAGCTCTTATTTGACTAAATTATGGTTAGATTTGTCTATTTGAAACTAGCTAGTATCTAGCATTATTATTTTTCTATACATGTAAAACGTCTCAAAATACTTCCTTCTCAAAAACCTTTTCATTCCTCATGGAGCCATCCCGATCGTCCCAATATATTTAATTTTTGTTTTGTTTTTGTTCTTATATTTTTAAATTTTTTTCATGAATTTAACATTCAAACATATTTTCAAGGTGAGATCCACGAGTTTCGTACGTAAAACCCTATAAAACTTCATTGAGCAGTGCTCGGGCAAGCGCCGGCCTACGAAACATTTTCCAACTTGATTTCCGCATCACTTTTTATTTTTCATTTTTTACAGCGAAACATTAGGTATCCAAGCCTGTTTCTTGAACTTGAATCAGAGAGAAAGAAAAAAAGCTTGTTTCTTGTTCTTTTCCGTTATACAATGAACATATAATGGAAAGCCGCCACCAATAAACGAAAGTAGACTCATTCTTCATTATTATATAAAGTGTGAGAAAGCAAGCCACTTTGATAGCGTACAATGCACGCAGGCATAGATGAAGGGAAAATATATATAAGACATGCAATAGTAGTACGTACTATATATATTAATAATGTATATATCCACGACATGCAGTTTATCTCTCTTGAAAGAGCTAGCTTATTAATTCAAGGATAAACTTCAATGAGAGACCTTAAACCCAATATGTGGGTTATCTTGTAGTCACAGAAACCAGCATCGAAAAACAGCTTTGCCCATTCTTTCTCGTTTCTCTCTTTTCCAGTGGCCAGTACCATCATCAGCATGTCAAAGAATAGTTGCGTTTCAATCGACTCCTCATCATCTTCCTTCTGGTTCTGCACTAGCATTTCAATGATTATCACCTTTCCTTTCTTGTCATTGCTCGTGATTGCCTCCTTGCATCTTCTAAGTAATTTAACGCATTCCTCATCGTTCCAGTCATGCAATATCCACTGCTTGTCATTTGCATTCACAATCAATTTAGTGACAAGAATAAGTTTTTATACAATTCTTCGATAGAATAATGCTACTCATCATCTCAACCTCCATCATCATCTTATTATCTCCTATGATGTACCATTAGATAATTAGAGATTATTTATCATATTTCACTTATAAATCTATCATCTAATACCACATCATGGAATGATGGAAGATGGATGATGAATAGATTTTTTCTCCTCGATAAAATGTTATTAGTTTTTTAAGACATTAATTAAGGTTTGAGCCATATTCTTAGATCCAGCCCAAGAGATAGTTCTAACTAATAGCCGGACGCAAACTCTACGACTCTATTTTATTTTTATTTTTTAAATTTTGTTCCAGTGATCAATTTAGTTAAAACATTGTATTAAAATATTTCGCTGGTATATCATTATGAGATTAACTATATATATATGTATATATAAACAGATAAATAATAAAATAAATATATGTATATGTAAGTCACGTGTATCATATTGTATGTGTGTGTATATATATATGTCTGATAATTGACGATTTATAAAATGTATAAACGTTAAAAATATTAAAAAAATTAGAGATATATATTGGTGTTAAAAGATAATATTAAAAAAAATCACAAATTCGAAATGAGACAAAAAGAAAAAACAAAGAAAGAAAAATTAAAAAGTGGAAGAATTATTAAAAATAATGATATCTAAAAAATGAGAGAATCATGGGACACATTTAAAATTACAAAAAAAGCTCAAATTATATAAATACCTTTTAGATTCTAAAATTACATAAATATATGGATTTTGAATTAAAAAAAATGTCATCCAAACTCTAATACCGAAATGGAATAGCATCTGGGTTCTGGCCGAAATATACCGAAATGACTGGAACATGCCGGAACTTAGAATGGAACGGAATTTGGGGATATAATGTATCATGAAGTACTACACTGGAACGAAAAATTCCGACGATAATGGCCAAAACAGAATGAAATTCAAAACTGATCTGGTATGATTACGATGCAGGGAAATGTTCTTTTTTTTAGACAATTTTTCAAAAAATATCATTTTCGTTGGAAAAATATGTACCATATATATACGATCACTTTGCTTTGGGGATGCATTTATATGCATGCGAGTACCTGGTTTGCTTATGCTAGCTCTATAAGCGATGCATTTACCTTAAGTAAAATTGCATCTGCAGGAGGAACTGCCTCAAACATGTCCCCTCCAATATACTTCAAGTTCTTACTCCCTTCCGAGCCAGCAACCACATGTGGGAGATCAAGCACCGTGCACTCCATACTTGGGAATGCGTCGGCAATGGCCTTGGCCACAGTTCCGGTACCGCCACCGACATCAACCAACGACTCCAATCCACCGAACACTGCGCTGCACTTGTCGATCACCACGCTCATCACCAAGCGGGCATCACTAGCCATGGCATCATTGAAAACATTGTTAAGCTTTGGCTCATGGCCCCCATAATCCCAAAACATCTTTCCGTGTGCCGTGCCAAACGGGGTAAGATCTTCATTTTGGAACCATGCGGTCAGAAAATGCCAAGGCTTTGTCAAAACAGGATCGAGCATGGCAAGTAAGAAAGGGGTTACACTCAATGGATTCTCCTTAAGAAGGAGCCTAGACGCATCAGTGAGTGCATATCTTTCTTCTTCGTCATTTGCAATCATTTCTTCTGCGACAAAGAAGCCAGAGTGGATGAGAATGCGCATGAGACGAGGAATGTTAAGAGCTTTTGTTGGGTGGATAGGGAGTGCTACGAGGAGCTCAGAAAGAGTCATGGGCTTGGCGTGGTTGTGGATGATATCAGGTATACCAAGCTGGATTGCACATTTCAGGGACATGGAGTTTATGAAGTTGAAAATATGGTTCCATATGTGGGCTTGAGTATTAAGCAGCTCAGTAGCATGTTCTCCGGGAACCAATTTGAAGCTATGCTGTCTGAAACTACTCATTGATTTATTTATTTTTCATGCGAAGTTATGGCTCCAGATGCAACAATATTGAGCCCTATATATAGAGTGGAGACGAGCAGTGGCAGAACCAGAAAAGTTTTTTAAGGGAGGGCCAATTTTTCTAACTTATGACACATATAATATGTAAAATAAAAAAAGATAAATCTTACTCTTAATTTCACGAAAATACATAAAAATGGAACCATATAAAAAAAGAGTCAGATCTCAATAATTTGCTGTATACATGCAAAGATAAAATTCTAAAAATACATCTTAACGACAATGTTTCATAGATATAAATTCATCCATTATTACTTTCGCAATGACATTTTAGAATTTGTTGTCTTATTAAAAACAACCTAGTGGTCTTTTAGAATCATATCGTTCATGCAAGTATAATATAAAATCTAGATATTAATTTAATGTCACATTAAGCATATACTGCAATTAAGATCTCAAATAAATATTTTCTTGCTCGATAAAGTTTATGGGATAACAAATTCTCAATTATTTTTCATATAGATCATCAAATTTAAATAATTTATTGAATTTATTTTACTTCAGGTTCCATGTTAAGAAGCTTAACATTATATAATAAAAGATTTTGGGATACAAATTAGTAAGTTTATTATTTCTCATAAACCTAACTTTAATTTAATTTTGGAGGGAAAACATCATAGAAAATAGATAATATATAAAAATTGTACAAAATATAATTGAGACTATAGGAAAAAAACTGAAAAGAGATTTATATGTATATTGAAATATTATAAGATCTTGGAGAGGATATGAGAATTATAAATTTTGTAGAGGACATTTCATATAGATATATATAAAATTATGAAAAAAATTTAGTAGGAATCTTGAATTTTAAAAATATTTGGGGGGGTGGGGGGTCCATCTACCCAACCATCAATGTAGAGGACAAACGAGGGCTGGCTGCATGTACTTATGCAGACGGGGGATAACGATAACGTAGGATCCGGAGAAATAACCATACTACCATGCTCTACAGCCACCAAGCTACCGAGCTACCGTTAGTTATAGAATCAATTTTTTATTTTTTATACATACATTTTTAACACTTTTAAATATTTTTTTAAAAAATAAAAAAAATTATAATACTATTAAAAAAATATTTTTAATTATTAAATAAAAATAAAAATAAAAAATACAACCGTAGAATAGAGAGGTGGCTGTAGCATATATACTAGATCATGTTGACAAGTCACCTACTTGATCTAGTATATATGCATACCTCTAGGCTCCGGATTTGCCAAATCTTGATCTTTTTGTGTCACAAATTACAAAACTAGAGTCGCTGTATGATTAAATGAGGTGAAAGTGACGGTAAAAGAAAAGTATCCTATTTTTATTGCACCTCAAAGTTGACCTGTACGTCAGTTAATTTTGTTTTGCTCGTGTATTGCACTATTTTTACATTAGGAGCAAACACATTAATTCCTGAGTTCAGAATGAAGGGTGTAGGCTAGGGGTGTGTTCCATCTAGTCTTGTTTGGTTTTAAGAGATTTTGTGTATCGGATCGGACCTATTTGATCTAATATTTCCCTATCTTGAACCGGACCGAACAACTTAAGGACTGGTCTGGTCAATTAATAAAAGAATTTATTAAAAATAATAAATTAAAATTAAGTGACTTATTAAATAAAAATTACATAATAAATTGTACAATTATTAATATATACTAGTATTATATATTATAGCTATACATTAAAGAATATAATAATACATTGATCTAAATATATAGTTATAGACTTAGTACCAATACTATATCTATAACTATACTAGAAGTATTACTAATATACTATATGTTAGTGATAAATTGATAATACACTACTAATACTATTTTAAATAATACTCTATGTAGTTATAGTGATTTAATACTAACATATTATGTTAACTATACTAATACTATTATAAATTTATACATATACTATAATTTATACTATAACTCTTATAATATGTTAATATATACTAGTACTATATATTATAGTTATACATTAAAGAATATAATACTTATGTAATATTGTGATATATTAATAATTAATTATATACAATTCTTTATATAAATAATATATATATAAATAATATATATAATAAAATATATTTATATTTTTTTTTATTTTCATTCGGTCTGGTCCGGTCCAAAAATGACCGGTCCAGTTGGTTTCTCTGGTCCGGACAAGCCGAATCTCACCCCTAGGTGTAGCTGATGTAGAAAATAAGCATGAAGAAGACTTTGTTATGTGGTTTGAACAGAGGATAGAATGCTCTCACTACAAGAAAATAATTTATTTGATGCAGTTATTTTCTACGAAAATAACTGTATTTCCTATCAAAATGAGTTTATTATCATCTCAAATAGTTATTTTTTATATAAATAATTTATCATAAATACTAATTTTTCATCTAGTGCATGTCACTGATCTTATCATTGGGCAACCTAAGATTTATTTACCCATTCTAAATTCATATTTTCATATTTTCTTTAAAAAATCATATTTATTTACTCATTTTTCATCTAGTGCACGTCCTATTTTCACATGTTCATATAATCAATTTCCATTTTTTAATAATGGGTTAATTACCATATCACGTTCAGCATTTTCTCACTCACAAATTGTTAGTTGTAATTACTATATATAGTGAATGAATTATTTTAGCGTCATAGCACTTTGGCAATGAATCACATTTACTTCGGTTGTTACTGGCCGTAATGATTCACATTTACGTCGTCGATAACGTAAGAGTTATTCCTGCATTAATCGGCAATAACAATAAGAGTACCTATTTTATAAACATTTAATGATAAAGTTATAAAAAAATAAAATGACAATTTATTTGGCATGCATTTTAAAACAAAACACTTCACCAAACAAAATTAATTAACCTCCTAGCTAAAAACAGGCCGGCAGTACATTCCAATTGAAAGGAGATAGAAAATGAATAAAGAGAAACTAAAAAGAAGCTGGCCTATATATGTGATGTTATAAAATATAAATTATGTGGCAAAACAAGATTGGCCTTCAATTTTTGTTTCCAACCTACTGCCGTTTGCCTATAGCCTACATAAACTGTGAGGACCGGACCATCACAAGGGGACAGACTGCTAAGCAAGTGTGAGTAGAAGGCAAAGATGAGAAACACTCTATTAGTTTCGTGATAAATAGCTACATGTGTAGCAAAGGGCAACAAGTCCAGCACATGGATGGCAAACACTTGCTAGGAAGTGGGGCAAACACATCCTAGAGCAACGTGAAAATGACATTTCACCTTATGGTAGGCAAGCTAGAAAAGTTGCCTATCGTGCGAAGGTGCAAATGAGGAGTTGAAGATGCTGGTAGCTCAGGCGAGCAACGATCAATGAAGGACTGTGGCAAAGATATGTCATCAATCGTAGAACTCATGCACCCCCCAGCCGGACGACATCGAATATGCTGCTGAGAAGCTTTAGGAGCTCCTATGGTAGAATGCATGCACCCCCAATTTGGGTATTTCCATGTTATTAGTATTGCTTTTTTTGTTCGCTACGATTACAACTTTATTAATAAAACTTGAATCAATCAGTTTTTGAGATATTTAATTTTAATTCAAATAATTCAGTAAGGGTAGTTTCTTATTTTTATTATTTGAAATAATTGCTGCAGCAAAATGGTTTAAACATGGTTAAATGTCGCCGAAATCCTTTTTAGGACATTTTTGTTGCTGAAAATATCTTTTACCGGCAACTTATTAATGCCAGAAATAATTTCACAGGGCTAATTTGGTAAGTCTTACGGTTCTTTAACAATTTCCTTAAATTTAGAGGCAAATTTAAAATTTTCCTAAAGTTAAAGGGTAATTTTGTAAATTAAGCCCAAAGTTATAATTTTTATTTATTTTTTGTGTAAGGATTAAGTGAGAAATTCTAACTTATAACAGGTCTCATTCCAGCATCTGCTATAGTTGTATTACACACGACTTTCTTAATGTTAGCTTCTAGGTTATTTATGGTATGTTTATGTATGTAAGGTGGTAAAGTTCATGCAATTATATTCATATTTTAATTATACTTATTACATTGATTTATTTTATACCATGCCATATTGTTATGTATATCAATCACGATCATTTATGACATGTCACAACCATCATGTCATTAAGCATGCCATGAAATATTTTTAGGTCAATCATGAAATGTTACGTTTACATCATGGTGACCAATGAGACAAGACATCATGGTAATCCATGAGACAATACATAATGTATAAGTCTAGTTTAAGCATGTTACATGCCTTGTAAGGTGGTGAGATTCATGCAGTTATATTCATATTTTAATTATGCTTATTAGATTGAATTACTACATATCATGTCATGTTGTTATGTATATCAATCATGATCCTCTTTCACATGTCACGACTATCGTGTCATGAAGCTTGTCATGAAATACTTTTAGGTCAATCATGAAATGTGAAGTTTACAGCATGGTAACCCAATGAAACAAGACATAAAGGTAACACCATGAGACAATACATCTTGTATAAGTCCATTTTAAGCTAGCAATCATGCCTTGTTTTTCATAAGCAAGACCAAGTTCATCGAGCATACATGTTATGTTACTATCAAACATGCTTATTTATACTATTAATAGCTTGGCAACTTTAATTGCTTAGATTTATAAGTCTAACTACGGTAGTCCCAAATCTCACTCCCCTAGAATCATAGATGACGTGTCATTGATCATAAAATGCATGCACCCCTAGCTGCACGACGTCGAATATGTTGACGAGGAGCTTTAGGAGCTACTATTGTAGAACGCATGCACCACCATTTTGGGTATTTCCATGTTATTAATACTGCTTTTTTTGTTCACTACAATTACAACTTTGTTGATAAAACTTGAGTCAATCAATTTTTGAGATATTTGATTTTTATCCAAATAACTCAAAGGTAAGGACAATTACTTATTTTTATTATATGAAATAATTGCTGCAATAAGATGGTTTAAACATGGTTAAATTTTGCCGAAGTCCTTTTATGGACATTTTTGCTGCTGAAAATATCTTTTACCTGCAACTTATTCATGCCAGAAATAATTTCACGAGGCTAATTTGGTAAGTCTTAGGGTTTGTTAACAATTTCCTTAAATTTAGAGGCAAATTTGGAATTTTCCTAAAGTTAAAGGGTAATTTTGTAAATTAAGCCCAAAGTTATAAGTTTTTTTTTTTTTTAATATAAGGATTAAGTGAGAAATTCTAACCTATAAAACATCTCATTCCAGCTTCTCCTACAGTTATATTACACACGACTTTCTTGTTAGCTTCTAGGTTACTTATTGTATGTTTACGTATGTAAGGTGGTAAAGTTCATGCAATTATATTCATATTTTAATTATACTTATTACATTGATTTATTTTATACCATGCCATATTGTTATGTATATCAATCATGATCATTTATGACATGTCACGGCCATCATGTCATTAGGCATGTCAAGAAATATTTTTAGGTCTATCATGAAATGTTATGTTTACATCATGGTAACCCAATGAGACAAGACATCATGGTAATCCATGAGACAATACATAATGTATAAGTCTATTTTAGGCAAGCAACATGCCTTGTAGGGTGGTGAGATTCATGCAATTATATTCATATTTTAATTATGCTTATTAGATTGAATTACTATATATCATGCCATGTTGTTATGTATATCAATCATGATCCTCTTTCACATGTCACGACTATCGTGTCATGAAGCATGTCATGAAATACTTTTAGGTCAATCATGAAATGTGAATTTTACAGCATGGTAACCTAATGAAACAAGACATAAGGGTAACACCCTGAGACAATACATCTTGTATAAGTCCATTTTAAGCAAGCAATCATGCCTTGTTTTTCATAAGCAAGACCAAGTTCTTCGAGCATACATATCATGTTACTATCAAGCATGCTTATTTATGCTATTACTAGCTTAGCAGCTTTACTTGCTTAGATTTATAAATCTAACTACAGTAGTCCCAAATCTCACTCCCATGGAATCATAGATGATGTGTCATTGATCATAAAATGCATGCACCCCTACCTGCACGATGTCAAATATGTTGACGAGGAGCTTTAGGAGCTCCTATCGTAGAACGCATGCACCACCATTTTGGGTATTTCCATGTTATTAATCCTGCTTTTTCTGTTCACTACGATTACAACTTTGTTAATAAAACTTAAATCAATCAGTTCTTGAGATATTTGATTTTTATCCAAACAACTCAAAGGTAAGGACAATTACTTATTTTTATTATATGAAATAATTGCTTCAGTAAGATGGTTTAAACACGGTTAAATGTCATTGAAGTCCTTTTACAGACATTTTTGTAGTTGAAAATATCTTTTACTGGAAACTAATTAATGCTAGAAATAATCTCACTGGGTTAATTTGGTAAGTCTTAGGGTTCGTTAACTGTAACAGCCCGCTAGAAATTTAATGGTGGAATATCTATAGACTTTAGGAAACTCTTGAAAACCCTATATGTTTTCAAGAATCGATCAATCGTGTTGGTTTTAGTTGTCAACATAGTTATTGTTACCACTCACTGTGGTGCCAAAAGTGAGATTTTATTTATTCGAGATAGTTAGAAGTGTCAGAATGTGTTATGGTCTGCGCCATTAGAATCAGTTGATTATTTAGAATTTTATGGCGCAATAATCTAATTTTCAATATTCGGACGAAACGCTTGTTCAAAAATGCGTTTTGTTTATTTTAAGGCACTTCGGGTTTGAATTTTGATAAAAAAAAATTACACAATTAGTTTAGTCTGTATATTTAGGATTTTAGAATGCAAAGTTTATTTTCACTTTTTCCATAGTGAATAGTAACCTCAATAGTAGCACATAGTGCAGTGTTTTCCAAATCATAGTGTGGAATGTCCAAATTAGGTTAGAGAAGTTTTATTTGGACACTTTGTAAGATCTTAGCCTTGGTGAATAGTATTAGACACTTGGGACTAAGAGGAACCATGAGATGGTTTGTGAATGAAATCAAGGTGTGAGATCATGCCACCTAAGCAAAAGCCTATTTCATCTAACCATCCAAATTTTACCAAACCAAAGAGGGTGTAACGACCCAACCCAATATTATTAGGGATAAATTATGGATAATTTCATTGGGCCTAAAATTAGGTTAATGGGCCAATTATATTAGAATTGACTACAGGCCTAGGATTTTTATTTTGGCGAATATCGATTTTGTTATAGGGATTGCCATGTTATAATATTTTTTAAGGTGGAAATTTTTATATACAAAGAAATATTTGTGGAACATATTGGATTATTTTAGAGGTTGAGTCGAATGCCAAAACCTCAAACAAAAGCCCTACGCCCCACACGTCTCCCACTTAGTGGATTATTTTGGAGTTCTATCTCCATTAAGACTCCTAAACCATACCAACTACTAATGGGTGAGAATATTTTAGTGTTAGGAAGAATTTAGGTTTAGGAAATATAGACTATTTTAGTAGTTTAGATTTTCAATAAAATCACATGTTTAATTTGGAATTTTTACAAATTACGTGTTTATTTTTATAGGCGATCGATTACGCGCCGAAAATAGTGGATTAGCGTTGCAAGGTAAGTAGCATGATCATACCCTTACATGTATGTATGGTAAATGACATGTCTTTTATAAAAATATTCTGTATGTTATGCCCTTCATTGGAAGTCCATTTTTATGTACCTCAGTCACGATATATTTATGAAAATTCATGATTTTATATGAAGATTTATGCATTCAATTATTTATGAAAATTCATGATTTTATGTGAAGATTTATGCATTCAATTCATGATTTTATGAAAGAAGTTATGCATTCAAAGATTTATAAAAGGTCATGATTTTATGTGAGAGTTGCACATGAAAATAATTTATAAAAACCATGCATGATTTTATGTGAAGATTTATGCATCAAAATGTTTATGAAAAATCATGATTTTATGTGACGAAATATGTATCGCGACATTTATTAAAGAATGTGATTTTATTTGAAATCTATGATATGATTTGACTAGTATATATGCGATTTCTTTTGAAATCTATCATATGACAAGTATGCAAGTATAATTATGATGAAGTATGAATTATAAGATATGTAACAGCCTATGTTTGATATGAAGACAGTACATATGTTATGGGCATTTTGCATTGCCAGGTTGTGCATGCTGGTAGTACACTCAGTATGTGTTCCTTACGTATAGATTCCACAACCCACGGTCTCGGGCAGAATTAGAATCTACTTAGATTTGCTAGCCCTAACTCACGGGGGTCAATAGTGGGTAACGACCTATATTAAGTGAAAGATAAGTTCATGTTATTTACATATGTATTATGAGTATGCATGTTTTCTAAGAAACCTTATGTTTGTTATATTTACTGTATGATGTGTTGCTTATTGAGTATTCGACTCATTTTTGTATATTTTTTTATGTTTTTAAACCACCCCAGGTGATGACGTTTATGAGGATGAGACTGTAGGACAGGACTTGACCCTGGGAGGCAAGGCAGAGGCTTGGACAAATTATGTTATGATTAGTTTTATGGTTCAAGGTTTAAGTAAATTATTTTGATAAGCACATGAGACTTCTGTATTTTTTTTTAAATAAGTGCTTCTGTAGACTCTATTTTAGATTTTAAGTATTTATTAAAATTTTTTAAGTGCTTATGTAGACTCTATTTTGGATTTTAAGTATTTATTAAAATTTGTTTTATTTATGGAAATTTTCGCATTTGGCGAATTTCTAAAAAGAAAAGTTTTTAAATTCAAGTTTAGTAGTAGCACACTAGCTCTCTGAAAATTCTAAAATGTCTTTTTGGGGAGTGGGGTGTTACGGAGGGTTTCAACCCTAGGGAAACCCTAAATGGGTGAAATTCAATTGAAATCCCAAAATCTTGGTTGAAATTGAAACCCTAAACGGGTTTCCCAAATCCTAAAGTTGGCCTCCAAACCCTATTTGACTCGATTTCTAATATTGTGTTTAATCACTTGATTAAATCACTTTCACATGCTATTAATTTCTCAAATTCATGTTATGACATCATTATCCGACCCTTTAAACTTTGGAAATTTGATTGGGTTAAGAAAAATTAGATTTGGATTTATTAGCATCTCAAAACTTAACCAACCTTCTTTAAACCCCAAATGAAGCCCACAGATTTTGACCATCCTCACAAAGCTTCTTGAGAAAGTTTACACCCACCCATGGTAGATCAATCTCTGCCCTTAACAGCTCTAAAGAGTCCCTTGATATGAGAGGCAAATCCACCTCATAACCTCCCTTCTACAAGGCAGCAGTAGTAGCCCATTCCCCTTCATTATTTTCACCTATTTGTGACCTAAAAACCATACCTCAATACATCATGCAAGGTCATACCTCAATTTCTAGAATTACTTGAGGCATTCAGGCCACCACTTCCCTCACTTCACCACTTTTCATCCTCATTCTTGGAGAGAAACCCGTGAGAGCTCTCTTGGGCAGATTCCAGGGGCTTTTTGCTTGCCATTTTATAGACCTTTGTAAGTATCTTCTCACAATAGTTCCTTCATCTTGTTTGTTTGATTTCATAACCGTCTGATCAGTAAAAGGTTGTTTTAAACGTGGAAAGGTTGGATATTTTTATTTTAAGAAAGTTTTTATTTTAACATTTGTGGTCTAATCTTACTCCAATGGCTTGGGTATTTTTATTTGATGCTCCTAAGCCTTTTATCTACATGATGTTAGATTGAAGATTTTTTGTGTTAGTTTCAAAGATACAAATTTTTATGCAAGAGAATACTTGGTTGGGTCAAAAGTTTGATTTTTTTTGCTAGATTAATGTTTTGAATTATTATTAGCCATGTGATTTTAAATTTAATGCTTGGATCTACTTTAGGATACATTTTTAAACCATATGATGTTTTGGTTTGAAGATCTCATCATAGAATGCCTTGGAGGAAGTGTTTGATCAAAGCTTGTTGGGAAAGATATTTTGCTTTTGGCTAAGTTTAGGAGCCGAGTGCTTCAAGTGTACTTTGTGATTTTTGGTGACTTTTATGTGTCGATTTAAATCATGTTAGTTCTTAGGAATGTGTTATGAACATGTTAGAAGAAAGTTTTGGATTTTTGGAGTTCTTGGAAATGTTTTGGAATAGGTTAAAACCTTGTGATTCAAGAGTTTGTATTTTTAGTTAAAAGGTTTGGATCTTTTTACTAAAACATTTTGTATTGCTGAGAAGTATTATTTTTGTTGGATGTTTTAAGCATGTTTTTAAACTTAGAATATGAGGATCTTTGTTGGAATATTTCGATTAGATCATAAGCTTTGGAGTTGGTAGAAATTACAACAAAAATCAATAGATGTGGCCTTTGATAGTTTCGGTCCTATGATGTTTCTCATAGTTGTGTTTGGTTTCAATTTTTTTCTAAATTGATATTTAAGTTTAGGACAAAACTTACATGAAGAATGTAGATTTTAGTGAATTTTAGAGTTAGGATGTGAAATCCCTAAGTTATGGGTAAAATAGTCATTTTCTAACATGTAGAGGGTAAAATGATAATTTTATTTAAGTTAGCGTTTTTTCCATGTTTCTAATTATTAGTGATGAAATTTCTAACTTTTAGAATCCCTACTTACAGTTTTTCGTGTTTCGTGCATAATCCCTGTAACTTACTGTCAGATTACTGTGTATATATGTTGGTAAGAAAACTACTATTTATGTACTTGTGTTATCCTATATGCCATGCTACATCATGTATGTCTGTTACACATGTTATATTTTGTCACGACATATGTATCTGTCACATAATATTATTCTGTCATGCAATATTTATCTGTTATACAATGTACTTGTCACGTAATGTTATTTGTTACACGTATGCCATATGATGTAATATTATTTGTTACACGTTATGTCATGTCACGTAATGTTATCTGTTACACGTTATGTCATACCACGTAATGTTATTTGTTATACATTATGCTATGTTACAAAATATTTATCTATTATATATTATGCCATGTCATGAAATTTTTGTCTGTTACATATAATGTCATGTCACAAAATATTTTTTTGTTGTATGTTATGTCATGTCACAAAACGTTTATCTGTTACATGTTATGTCATGTCCCGAAATGTTTGTCTGTTTCATGTTATGCCATGTCATTCATCTCACATACATGACATATTACCTTACGTCGGTCATGTATCTTTTTGCTTCATGCCATGTCATGTTTCGAGTACAGAGTGTGTCTGCTTCAATTTCATGCATTATTAATTCACGTTCAATTCAAATTCTTATTATAGGTTAATTTATACTACAATTAAGGAATATATGATCTGCTTAGTACTACGATCAAGGCATATGCGTTGCCCAATACTACAGTGAAGAAATATAATCTACCGTAAATACAAAAAGGATACTCTTGGTGAAGGTGTAGCTCCAAAGTCCTTTCCTAAACCACTTCCCATTCCATTGTTGACGGGATCAGTCGGCTAGTGAGCGGGGCTATTCTTCTTCCGGGGAGGCAAAGTTGAGTACTCCCATTTTCTTAATCCGATGCATAATTTCAGTTACAGGAGCTAGGGTTTCCAGTTCAGTTTAGTTCATGCTTATTTCATGTTCAGTCTCAGTCTAGTTCACATTTAGTTCAAGTTCAAATCATGTTCAGTTCCATGTCCAGCTTTATGTCATGTTTAGTTCATGTCAGTTTAGTTCTTCTCATGTTTGCCCAAGTCATGTCAATACATGACTTGTTAAATGCCAAGCTTATTTATGATCATGTATGCATTCGTACTTTTACTGTCATGTATGCATTTTTAACCTATATATTAAATTATCTATTAACTTACTGAGATTTGTAATCATCTTTCACTTGGTAGTCCTAACTATCATTCACCTTGGAATGATAGACGATGTGTCAGGATCTGGAGAACCCACACATGGGAGATTGGATGAGGTTGAATAGAATGTGGAGTAGATAAGGGGTTGATGGAGCCTAATCCCCCATTTTCTAGACATCATTTTGGATATCATAGTTGAGCTAGGTGAACGGCTCAACAAATTAGTACAATAGCTTTTATTTCTAGACTGTAGTTATGGAGCGCTATCTCCAGTACTCTTTATGTTACAGACTTGTTGGACAAGTACTGTAACCAATTAAATACTAGTTATCATGTGAATTTTATGAAGCATGTTTATGTTTTGAGATATATTACTTCCAGTACATAGTATTGCCGGAAGAAAAAAAAAATTATCCGTTGCAAATATTGCATTTTGCTAGATGCATGCTAGATGCATTGCATCCATAATTGTCATGAATAGGGGCAGGTAACCTTGAGTTGGATGTCCCGAAACTTCAAGTTTTGTAAAATCCAAAGCGAAATTTGGGGCCGTCATGTTAACAATTTCCTTAAATTTAGACGCAAATTTGCAATTTTCCAAAAGTTAAATGGTAATTTTGCAAATTAAGCCCAAAGATAGAATATTATTTTTATAAGGATTAAGTGAGAAATTCTAACCTATAACGCATCTCATTCCAGGTTCCGCTACGGTTATATTACAACGACTTTCTATATGTTAGCTCCTAGGTTATTATAGTATGTTAAGTATGGAAGGTGGAAAAGTTCATGCAATTACATTCATATTTTAATTATACCTATTACATTGAATTATTTTATACCATGCCATATTGTTATGTCACATGTCATGACCATTGTGTCATTAAGCATGTCATGAAATATTTTTAGGTCAATCGTGAAATATTAAGTTTACATCATGGTAACCGAATGAGACCAGACGTCATGGTAATCCCATGAGACAATACATCATGTATACGTCTATTTTAGACAAGCAAGCATGCTTGCAAGTTGGTGAGATTCATGCAATTTTATTAATATTTTAATTATGTTTATTAGATTGAATTATTGTATATCATACCATGTTCTTATGTATATCAATCATGATCTTCTTTCCAATGTCATGACTATCGTGTCATGAAGCATGTCATGAAATACTTTAGGTCAGTCATGAAAATGAAATCGCATTCTTTCATAAATATTTGATATATAAATCTTCATATATAATCATGCCTGGCTTTTCATAATTTATTTTAATGCATAACTCACATACAATCATGTCTTTTCATAAATCTTTTGATGCATAACTCATTTCATAAAATCATGAATTTTCATAAATAATTTAATGCAAAATCATGGTTTTCCATAATTTTTATCATGACTTGGGTACGTAAAAAGGGGCTTCCAATGGAGGGCATACATGCATAATAATTTTATCAACGACAAGCAGAGTACCGTACATACGTGTAAGGGTATGATCATGCTACTTACCTTGCAGCGCTAATCCACTATTTTCGACTTGTAATCGATCACTTATACAATGAGCATGTAATTTCCGTAAATTTTCCAATCGAACACATGTTTAAATATTTAACCCTAAAATGCCAAAATTAACCTATTTTAATTGCTCAATACTTAAAATTCTCTTAATCCCTAAAATACCATCATTGCCCTAATTTCATTGATATCCAACTGATATTTACTTACCCTAATTTCAATACAAGTCTATTTAAGAAACAAGCCTGTCCCACTTAAGTAATATAGCCGTTGTCTTGATAAAATATTACCGAGCCCAAAATGATGTATAACCTGAATATAGCATATGTGTTTATAGTCATGGTAAATTAAAAATAACCCAACTATAATTAAGATCGTAGTACACTTATTTAGGCTCATTACATTACAAACTAAACTAAAAGGGCAAAATTGTCATATTGTTACAAACTAGAACCTATTATTAGCATTTCGTTTGAAACCATGCAGCTACGTAGATGGACACACAGCAGGGCATATCGAGAGCTAGGCGTGAGGCTAGGTTGCACTCGATGGTGGTAAGCGCGATGGCAATCCAGCGAGCTAACTGTGAAACTGAGAGAGAGAGAGAGAGAGAGAGAGAGAGAGAGAGAGAGAGAGACGAGATGAACTAGAGAGGGAGGACACGGCGTGAGGGAAACAGAAACTTACCGTGAGACGAAAAGGAGGCATGCGATGATCTGGGGTGGCTTGAGGTGCTTGACGGCCCTTTCTATGCAGGTGGTGACGAGGTGGAGGGGTTGGCGAGGTGGAGTGGTTTTTGGTTCACGGTGGGGTATAAATACTCTTTTTTGAGTGTGTAAAAACAAAGGAGGTGCTGCAGTTACGCGTTGGTTGGGCGGTGGACTGGCTGATTTCGTCGGTTGTGGTTGGCTTGGCCGTGCATGGGTACTGCGTGTTCCTGGATAGGGAGGCATGGAGGCATTTCTTGGTGGTTGCCGCGTGGGTGGTCTGGTTTATGGAAGGAGGCCAAGTAATTTTCTACTTTACGTGGGGTTGGGCAGTGTTAACGCACGGGTTTTCCATGGTAGTTTATGGCAGAGGGAGGAGTAGCTTGGAGGAAGAGGCTCGCGGTGGAGGGAGGCTGTGTGCTCGTGGCTTACGGGGTGTAGTGGTTCTGTCGAGGTAAGTGGTCTGGTTTATGTGGTAGTTCACAGCAGGGGCAACGGTTGCTAGTGCGAAACCATGGAGCTGCTGCGGCAATAGCTCTAGGTTGAATATATTTACGTCTGTCATGTACGAGTTCTATAGATAGACCAATGAAAACCCTAGTGAAGAAGAAGAAGAGACGTACGTGCATGGGAGTGGAACTAGATTTCGTGCGTGTTTGAAATTCATAGAAGAAAAATCCCGTAGGTAGGAGTTTTATTATGAAAAGGAAATAAGAATGGTAATAGTGTTTGGACTCTAACACTCATGTGCTTGGAGTTAAAAATAAATAAAAACTAATAAAATAAAATAATAATAATGGAGCCTTAACTCTAGGTTCAGATGAATATGATTTATTCGATAAACTCTTTTGTGGGCTTTAACTCATTTATTGAGCCTAATAAAATTATCCGTAATTTATCTCTAAAAATATAGGGTCGGGTCGTTACAACACTGTTCTCTTTATATAGTCCACATAGGGAGTACCAAAATGTATCAAAATTTGCAAGTCCTTTTGGTAGAATAGTATGAAAAGAGAAATTGCCAAATTTGTAGAATAGTGCCTAACTTGTCAATAGGTGAAGGCAGAACATCAAAGACCAGCATGGATGTTGCAACCACTTCAGAAGTGGGAGCGCTTCATGCCCATTAAAGTTTCCTATTCAACCTCTCCTCTACCTTAGATCACTGGCATTAGCCAAATGTCAGTGAAAGTTATAATTTAGTTCTCACAGATACCTATCAACTTAGAACCCTGTTATGAGCAATTAACTTGCTAAGCTGTGGAAAAAGGTTTGGAGTCTTGATGAGGATATGAAAGGAAAAACATGGAATGAGTGGGCCTACAAGTTCCCTGCAAATTAAATAGGAATGAAAACTCAAACAATTCATTTCCGATAAACAAAAGTCTATGTATATGCATCAAAACAAATTCAAAACATTAGCTGTGTTTTAAGTTAATGCAACCAGATGACCCTAGAATATAAAATTCCTAAAAAAAATTTCAAGGAGCCATCAAGATGGCCATAAAGGGAAAGGGAAAAATTATCTCAGTCCAATGGTTAAGTATTCACAAACAAGGAGGGAAAAAAAAGCCAATGATTAGAAGAATTGGTAATAAATTACACTAGCAATTGCATAGTTTGGATGAAGAAAAACCTCTGCCAGCACATTGACAACTTCCTCTTCAGTCAACGTATGTCCCTGTCCAAACCCAAATGCAAAAAACCCATCGAAATTGATATGTTCAATTAGTTCTCTGTTAGTTTCTCTGAAACAAAAGGCATATATGAACAAAACCTTCTATTTCCATATGTCAAAATTCTCTAATTTGCAGCAACAACAACAAAACTAAATTTACTTACTTAAACCCCAACTTAGTTATGTGCAACACTTGATCCAAACCAAATCCGAGTCTTTCATCATATTATTTTCATTACCAAACACCGCTTGAGGAATCAAAAGTAAAATCTTGCTTGAGTTCCAATTTTTTAAATTTAATTTTCTTAGAAACCAAACAAAGACAATACCTTTTTTACTTTTTTTGATCGGTAAAAATCAAAAAAATAAAAGGACAATACCTTCAGAAAAGAGAGAAGCTTTGGGCACTGCAAGCCTCTGTTTTGGAAATCTCTAGGTTCTGAAATACAATGGGTTGCGGTTTCTGTGGTGCTATGTCGTGGAGGAAGGCTGTGGAGGAAGGCGGTGCATGGTGGGTATAGGAGCTTGAGCGAGATCCGTGAGGGAGAGAGCAGATCCGTGAGGGAGAGAGACGGAGAGCTTCGATGGAGGGGCTGGGGACCGTTGGGGGGTAGCTACGCCGGTAGTTGGAGGTGGTGCGGCGGCTGCAGACTCGGTAGCACTAGGAATCCGAGGGAGAAAGGAATTCGAGGGAGAAGAGAGGGAGATCTGTGGGAGAGAGAGAAGCCGCGAGGGAGGGACTTGGCTGGGTTGGCCGGCGACGTTGGAGGTGGACGGTGACGGTGGGTTGACGGCGGCGTACAGTAGCTGCTGCGTGGCGGCATGAAGAGTGGGGATCGGGGGAGAAGAGGGATTGGGGTGAGACGGGAGGCGAGGAGGAGACGCTTGAGGGATTTAAAGGAACAAAGGGAAAACGCGGGGGTTTTAATTTTTATTAGATTTTCCGGCGATTTTGATTTGCCGCTAATAGTATTAATTGGCAAAAAAGACCTTTACGACGATAATATTTGCTGCAAAAAGTATCTATTGCGACGATTTTAAAATTTGACGGAAATAAAATGCCGCTACAGTTACAATACTCTGTTGTGACGAAAAAAATCGCCGCAAAAAATAAACAATAAATCTCCCTCAGCATTTCCCACTTTTTGCGATGAAATTGAGCGGCGACTTAGAAATCGCCGTAAATAATAACCTTTTGCGACGATTTTTTTTGTGACGATTTTAAAATTGCTAGAAAAGGCCTATTTTCTTGTAGTGACGTTATTCATATCTATAGTTCTCGTTTTGAAATACAATAGTATTGATCAATCACTTGGTCACAAAATTAGGAAAACTATAAGTTCATAAAATAAAATAAAAACCATGGGTTTAAATTTGAAAATTAAAAGGCCCCAATTAATTCAAACAAGATATAATTAATTCAGTTAACTGTATTAATTTCATTTCGTGTTTTTTATTTTGTATTCAATAAATTTAACTTAATGAGATTTATATTTTATTTTTATTTGACAATAATATAATGACAATAATATTTGAGAATAAATATAATTAATTCAATTTGCAACTATGAAATTTCGATGCAAAAAGTGACAATTTACAATGAGAAAATATTTTCTTAGGATTGACCTTTGGCAACAATGGATCAACAAACAAAAATTGTTACTAAAAGTCTTTTGCGTTGAAAAATAAATTATTTGCAACGATTTTTCGTTCTTGCAAAAAGTTCCATCTCTTATAGATAGTCTGAGTTCTAAAATTTCATAATCTCTAGTATTTATTTACTCAACTTTTAAAATTATTTAGACTTCAATGACTAAATTCATTTCGCCCAAGAATATATGACATGACTCAACAACATGAGTAAATCTGTTACTTCGAATAAATTTATGCTATGACGATGATAATAATAATAATATTCAAAATAGTATATATTTGATATAAACTTTATGTGTGCATTTCATATGTGCGCTAGTGTGTGAGAAAGAGGTTAGTTTTGCCTTTTTATTTAACTTAATTATTATCATCTTTATTCTTAAATATTATATATTACATTATTCCTATCACTATGTACTCCCTACAAAACCTTTTGGATAAGAACAAAATCAGCAATTCAGGAACGATAATGATAATTTGTGTACATGTATGATAAGAATATATCCCTTGGTAGTCGTCCTTCATGACAACAATCAATCCCT
Source organism: Juglans hindsii (assembly GCA_003123825.1). Lineage (NCBI taxonomy): Eukaryota > Viridiplantae > Streptophyta > Magnoliopsida > Fagales > Juglandaceae > Juglans > Juglans hindsii. The sequence continues at coordinate 435,114 of QEOW01001028.1, read as the reverse complement.
TAATTTACGTACTCGGTGAAATTAATGATGGTAATCATGATTATGATCATAATTCAACAAATCCAAATAAAAAATAATCTTTAGCAATATTAATCAATCTTGCTCGTTGATTTTCTCTATTTGTAAATGAGAAAAAAAAACTTATAGAAAAATAAATAAATATACACTACTGATTCAAACATTTAAAATTATTATTGAATAATTTTAAACACCATAGAATTATGGTCGATATAGAGTACATTTTTATCTTGGTCATGACTCATCAATGATAGTGTTTCACTTCAACTCAATAACTCGTAATAATTGGAGTGAATGGAATAAAAGGAGGCATCACTACAACAACAACAAAAATTTGGGGAGTTTTCCCCTTTTTTTTTTTTTTACTTTTAAGGATGAAATTTAAATTTTGTCCCTAAATATTGACAAAAGTCGTATACCATTCAAAGGATAATTAATATAACTTTTGAACGAAATAGATGATTGATCGAACGTGAATTAAACCGTTCGATTATAAAAGAAATAATATAAACATTCGAACGTGGGTAGTAACCATTTGATCATTACTAAAACCCGTTCGAACAACCAATATAAAGTTCAAACGGAAAATACGGCGAAATTGATGAACAAAGCTTTCGCAAGAGTGGCAAATCCCTTCAAAGACTTCTACAGTACATTCGAACATAATAAGAATTTCTATTTATTTTGATGTAAAAAAATACCTTAATTAATTTATAATAAAAAAGGTAAAGAATATATAGAATAAAGATCAACAATTAGTTTAGAAAATGCAAAGACGATTCATAATTATTTAATTTTACAAAATATTTAGTGTCCATACAAAAAACTAAAAAAATGCAAAAGATATACACTATTGCCCTAATTCTATGTCCACCGATTCGACTCTAGCTAGGCATGCCTCCATCTGAATCACTCGAGTAGTGATCGTCAACTGAGTCTCAAAGATGCTCGCCATCTCTGTACACAAGTCAGAGACGACACTCTAGATCTCCATACACACAGCATCAAGCAGCTCTACTGTCTATGCATGTAACGCCCCAAACCCGGGTGGCTTGGAGAATTACTACCTATCACTTATAAACATATTTCCCAACACAACTAAAATAAATCTCCGAAAAAAACTTTATTAGCAAAACTCAATCTCATGCCTTCTAAACAAACACTCTGAAAACTCCACAAAGTCATTACCGCAACAGGACAAAAATAAACTAAGGAGTCCACAATCTCCCAGTAGTCATAACAAACCAAACTAATAACTTAACAAGTATTACTAAACCCAAGATAAAATTAAATCTAAGAGACATTAAATCTGAAGGACATCAGAATTCCTTCTTTTAACATCCCTTCCTCAGCTTAATCATGCTCACCAAACTAATCTCGGTCCTCAGTTTGACTATCCATATCATCTGAAAATATTATGAAGAAAGGGGGGAAGGGAGTTATCAACAACTCAGTAAGCAGGAGACATATGCTAGCATGCAAACATGAGCATTTACAAAGTTCAGTATGCAGAACAAAATATTTTACAGAGTTATCATGCAGAACAAAACATGTTTTCCAAAAGTAACAGAGCGATGGTTTTAAGACAATTAAAACCCGTAATACTTTGGCATAACATAAACTGAGTATCATCATCACATCAAGACAGAGCATCACACAAAGCAGAGACTATGTTTCACCCCTGTGGTAGGGTTGTGCTAACCCTGGTGGCAAAACCAGGCAGAGACAGAGGTGAATTCTTCTCTTTATTCTTCTCGGAGCCCCGAGTGTGCACACAGGAAAGACCACAATAAAACCACTTTGTTTCCAAAGTGGGTGCACTTAAAGACAGAGAAGTTGGTACCAACCCAAATAGAACAGAGCATAACAGAGCAAAGCAGACAGAGTCAGATACAAAAACCAGTACACCATGCCAAAGGTTTTCAGATGTTATATCAAAATAATATAGAGTACCAAAACAGAATCAGACAGTTTACACATACTGAAAACAAAAGCTAGAACATCTTTCTAAATAAATGCACAATTTTTTAGATTCTCAATATCGCTCCTTTTTCAGATTTCAGAAACCACATGACAAAATTTAGCTCATGTCTACACAATCCATGTCAGAACATATTTTTCCTTTTTCACACAGATTTCATGAATAATGTAAATAAGCGACCGATATTGATCTTTGTTTTCCCAAGTTCCCATTACATCACAAATATGCAAGTTTTTATAAAGTCAACCTCAGTCTTATTAACTTGTATAAAACCTAGCATAGGAACCCTGCTTACCTCACTCCTGCAGCGTATTATCTATATCTTGAATTTGATCTCTAAAAATCTCGTCACCTATTGATAGAAAAAATATATATACATTGAGTATTAAATGACAATTGACATAACTTCCATCTAATAATTAAAACCCATAATATAGCAAGAACAACTCACTAATACAACCATATAGTAATTTAGACAGCCCGCACTTCAACCCAAAATACCATATACCAATTTTTTATATTACCCTAAACACCCACCAAAGTCAACGTCAAACACAAATAATAAAAATATCAATCTCACTTCAATGGCCCCTAACTCCAAGCAATCACCAACAACTCAACCAAAACAACAATAATGTAATTCCAAATAATTTAACCTCCACTTCAACGGTCGTTTAAAAACCTGAATAGTACAAAAACAACCACTACTCAATCCCAAGTATCATTTGGTTTACTGCTCGACCAACCTAAAATAATCCACAATTCCAAAACCATTCCAACACAAAGTGTTTGCTTACTCACAAAAATACCCGAGAACTCACGAACTACATATTTCAAATATTTCATTGAAGTGAAAAACAAAAAATAGAAACTGACTTGAAGTGAAAGTGTGTGTGCGTGCGTAAGAGACTGAGAATGAGAATGGCTTACCAACGAAAGTTAAATTCCCCCGTAATGGCTTCACTGGTTACACGAAAAACCAAATCTGAAGACCCACGAAAATGCAATACCCAAAAACCACAAGGCAACAACCAAAACTGCAAGTGATGAGAAAGAGAGGGTCGGCTGAGAGGGCTGTAGTTCAGGGTCTTAATTGTAGAATAAAAGAGAGGGAGAAAGAGATACATGTAGGCAGAAAAAAAAAATCACCAAGTGGAAGAGGAAGAGCCGCGTCTGAAGAGAGAAAAACCAACTGCAGAGAAAAAAAAAATAGTGGTACGCGAGAGGGAGAGGGACACATTAATCTGCAGAAATGGTGGAATGCAATAGGGTGAGAAACAGATTTTGAGGGAAAAGGAAAATGGAGGAAATTTAGGGCATGAGATTAAGAACACCACAAAACCGAACCAACGACAAGAAAAAAATGAAAACGGAAAGAAGTGAGTAACGTGTGAGAGAGGGACGCGGGGGAAAATAGAAAGAAAAGGAAAACCGAAAGAGAAAGAGAGATAGAAGGGATCGGGGGAGCTAAGAGAGAAGGGAAACTTACCCCCAAACCGCGCCGTTTCGCACTCCTCCAAGGAAAAGGGCTAGGCCCTTGCGCATGGTCTGGGCCTCACAACGCATGGGCCTTATAGTGCATATTCCTTTCATTCTTCTATAAATAACAGGCATACAAAGTCGAGATGAGCATAGAGGCATCCAAACCTTGTGTTCGGCCATGAACGGTGTCCCAGTGGTAGAAAACATAAATATAAAACATTCCCTGTAGTGTACAAACAATCAACCCAAACAACTCTAAATCAACCCATTGAAAGCATGTAAGTTGTGTACATGTTAAGTAGATGTGGTGCTTAACGGTGGTGATGACGATGACGGTGACATTGGGCTAAGAAGCATTCAATCTACAGAGAGAGATTTACGTTTTTTTGGGTATTTGAAATGGTGTGCATGATACCCCAACCCTGGAAGCTACTATATTTGCAATACGGTTCGAACGCTTAATTTCTACGTTCGAATGTTATTCCAAGGGATTTAATCCCAGACGAAGGTCTGATCTTAGAGTTCGAATGCTACATACACAGATCGAACAGTTTCTTCAAAGACACAATTAGCGTTCAAACACCAACACACTATACAAAAACTAACGAACAAATACTAATGGTTCAAACGGTGCGATCTTCCAAGTTCATTATAATAATTTTACTATCATAATGTTAGATTTTTAAATTTATGTGATTATTCATATTACTATTTTTCTCACCGAAAATAATTTGTATGTTCTCTATCTAGTTTGAAACTAGTACTATAACACCCAAGTCCTGATTGAAGCCTAACCCACATCACTAGAATGGTATTGAATGTCAGTGCACCACCAGCCTCAATGGTTGTTCCACATTGCAACACCTCCACCAAGAGCCATTGTTGCCTAGACACAGCCTCTCTCTCTTCCCACCTTAAACTGCCAACGAACAAGGCCCTGTTTTAGGCAACCCAAAATAGAGCAGTTAGCACCACAGGCAATCACCTCTCCTCCATACTGTGAGTTTCATCCTCCAGGATAGAACCTGTAAGCCTCAACACCACGCACCCAGTCCAAACGCAAACCACCCAAAATGGCAACCTCTCCCCAGTCATCGTGAGCCTTACCTCGAACCACCAGTTGTTGCTCCAAGAGTCTGCATGCACGCCAGTTCACACTAGAAAGCTATGGGGCTCAAGACATAGTTCGACCACTCGACCACCATCGATGCCATGCTCAGCTCCTCCGTCCTTGGTTGCACCACCGTGCACGACCTCCATCTCTCTCGATAGCCATACGGACTGGCCGATGTCAAACTCTCTTTAAGTCTCTGTTTCTCCCTCCTAGCGCGTGCACTCGCGCGCACACACACACACACACACTCTCTCTCTCTCTCTCTCTTATTTCATGTTCTGCTGCCTTGGAAAGCAGCCAATACTCCTCAACGGAAACTATAGTGACAAACCACGTCGCATGACTGCCCACGACCCATTTTGAATGGCTACTCTCCCGTATGTCTCTCTCTTCCACTTCACTTGTTAAAACACATTTATTGTTAAGCTGCTAAGAAAGTAAATTACATGTATGCCCCTGCACAATAAATGGCCATAAGATTTGGTAGCATAATCTCGTGATTAAACTAAGAGAAATTAGATGTTTGGAATTTGAAGATATGTTTTTAGTGTAATCACATAATCATTTGGAAAAATTATGAGAAATAAAATATTTTGGAGAGTGAAGACGTTTTAGGGTTTCAAGGATTTTAGATGTTAGGAAATATTGATTTTTTAATATTCGAGTTTTTTTTTTCTTATACATTTGGGGAGGAGGATTTCAAATCCAAGACCTCCATTTTGAAGGCTGGGGGTTTTTACCAATCAGGTCACAGGCCTTTGGCATATCTCGAGTTTTAATTACGAAGTACGTGTTCAATTGAAAATTTACAGAAGTTATGTTACTATTTTATAGCTGATGATTGATCCTCCCTTGGCACTGTTATGAGAAAATTCAGAAAAATTGAAAAGTCTAGGTAAACGGGATTCCTATGCTAGACTTTGCATTAAAAAATTATGGACTGAGGTTGATTCATGAAAAATATGCATGTTATGCTTTGAGAAGAAAACTTGAAAACAACCTCAATTACATGTTTTTCATTACTCATTAAATCTATATAGAAGAGAAAGTATTTTTGTCATGACTGGTGGAGACGTGCAATATTTTGGCATTGTATTTTTGAACTATGCAAAAAAGTGCGAATATGAAATCTGAAAATTTGTGCATGTAATGTGAAAATGTTATGAATCTGTTTTTGAATATATGAAATGATCTAAATCTATTCGATACTCTATTTTGATATGATGTGGCATCTGAAAAATATTTGGCATGACTTTCTGATTCTGTATCTAATTATGTTTCTGTTCCGTTTTGTTAAGGTCCTACCAAGGGTATAATAGTGGTATACGACCCTGCTACGGGTATAATAGTGGTACAAGGCCCTGTCACGAATATAATAGTGGTATACGGTCTTGCCACCGGTAATAATAATGGTCTTTGTTCTGATAAGATGGTGTCTTAGTTATGCTATACCAAAGTAGTTTTGAATAAGAATATTTTTGAACGTTTCGCTCTGATATTTTGATAACATGTTTTGATTTTACATTCTGAACTCTGTAAATACTCATGTTTACATACTAGTGCATGTTCATTGCTTACTGAGTTGTTGATAACTCACCCCATATCTCCATAATATTTTTAAGATAATTTGAATGTTTCAGTTGAAAATCAAAATTAGGGAGTATGAACGAGATTAGTTAAGCACGGTGGATTAAGCACAAAAGGATGCCATGGTTATAATTTTATTTAGTAAATTTCTTTGTTCTTTGATGACGTGGTATGTTGAGAGGTTGGCATTTATATTTAGACTTTGTGGTGTTCCTAGTAAATTATTTGGAGTAGTTGATTTAACACAGTGAGATCTATGTGTAATTGAGAAATTTGAGTCTATTCTGTATTGTGAGATATGATTTTAAGTGACAAGAAGTACCATTCCGACCAATCTAGAACCGGAGCATTACAAGTACATTCTCTTTCTAGTTTCAAACTAATATACTTTTAAATTAGTCTGTTTGGGAAGAAATAGTTAATTATAAAATATAATATGATTTGATTTGTTTCCTTTAGTTCTGAATTAATTGACTATATTTGTATAGATATATTTTAATTCTTCAATTCTTTTTTTTTTTTTTATCAGATTAAATCATGCGGAAGGTTTTGGAATTTCAAGACAAGAAAACCCACTTTTTCCCGGGAGATAAGTTGCTGAAAATTGTAGGCAAAATCTCTGAAAATAACTATTTTGGCGATTTTTTATCATCACAGCAGAACCACTGTTGTCGCCCCCCAAATAACTTTATGTGGCCTTTTTTTAAGTTGTCGCAAATATTTGGTTTTTTCTGACGATTTTTCTGACCAAAAAAGTTTAAGAAATGGCCTCAAAAAAGTCCCACAACAATGATAAGTAATCGTTGGAAAAAGAACTAGTTTTTCTGGCAATTTTTTGGTAGCCAAAAATAACATTTGCCGCAATACGTTGTCACTAAAAATCAATATTTCCGGTGAGATTAGTCGCCCGGAATAAATATTTTTGGCCAACTTTACTTGCCTGAAATAATTTGTAGGTTCTCTATCTTGTTTGAAACACTTTATGGAGATTATAATTAATTAGTCTGTGACTTAATAATATTAGCCTTTTACAGTTACACGCCTTACAATGCAATCCTATACCCAACTACGGTTACATTGGATTAGATTTCCCTATCAGCTCCGGTGGGCCTCCAATATCCATTATTGGCAACTAGATTTGGCCGGCTTCCTTTTATACCTTCATATTTTTGTGTGAAAATGTACAATTCCACTCCACCATATCCTTTGTAGTTTTCTTGTAATCGACCGAAAATGTTAATTTTTTTACTAAAGTACTACTAAAGATGTTATAAACAATCAGAATAATATTATATAAGACCTACAAAACAAAAAAAAAAAAATTGAAAAAGGAAGAGCTAGCCTAATTCTTCTCCTGTTTATTGCTTTGCTCATTTCCTTTTGCATGTTTCAAGGGGAAACTATATATTGATGCCTCGAGGATTGTAGCCGGCCCTACTTTTCTTAGAGAGAGACTCCTCATTCGCTCTAGAAATCCCCTCATCTCTCCTTCGGTGCAGGGGGAGGAGCTCCTTCCTCCTTCCTCCCTCATCTCTCATTCCTCTCATCTCTAGTTTTCTCCTTTTATTTTTTATTTTTAGGTGTTTTTTCAACACTAAGAATGGAGGAAGGCCAATCTACTGCTCTTCGACGTCCGTCGACTACCACGCGCCCCACCTCAGGCTTCCCAAGTTGCCGATCCTTCAGATGGGCGAAGAGTTTTGCTGAACGGAGTGGCACATGAGGCACACGCGCGGCCCAAAGAGAGCGTGTGTATTCCACGCACCACCACTCAAGGTATCCTTCTACCGCCACACGCGAACTTTCTGGATCCAGGACTACTGGCTACTTCAGACCTGACTGTCCACCATACCCCCAGGGTGGCACGCGACTCTCACACGCCATCACAGCTACTATTTGTGTTATCTTTTTCCTCTAAGGTTAAAAATGCGAATCAATATCTTTCTACGATGTAATCCGTTATTTTCCAATGTTATTTTAATTTCTGTAATGTCTTTTATTTTTTAGAAAGATAAAAATAAAAAAACACATAGCCTCTTGGATGTTTGTTAGTAGAGTGTGTCCTTAACTCCGTCTTAGACGGAGTGTGGGGTTTGGTTTACTCTACTCTGCCTTAGACGGAGTATGGGGTTTGATAAATTCTGTTTTGGGTAGAGTTTGTTGTCTCTTAGATTTTAGATCTGTAGAGGTTTACTGCATTAGACTAGATCATGTCAGTCACGAGTGTGTACTAGGGAGCTATTAATATTGTAGTTGGCTTGTAATGTATGTTTCAGGTCCAGTTTGTAATGTCCATTAGTAACGAATGCAATATGCTTTTTCTCAAAAAGGGGGGGGGGGGGGGGGGGGGAACTAACACTAACTGCATGCATATCATACTAATCATACATTGATTTGCATAAAAACAGTGTACCATCGATCCTTACAAACTAAACATATATCAAAGTGAAGAAAATAAAACCAAATTAATAGTCTTATTTTACACACAAACCATTGCAGGTCATGACTATTTGCTCCAATTTGGATGATTATTGAATCAAAATCTCCTTGATCTTGTTTCTAATTAATGTATACATATGTTAAAGACGACATTCCGACGGGTTAAATTCCATATGGGCTTGGGCCTTTACACTAGCCCTAAGCCTGCTTCACTTATACCCAGAGTCCAACTCGGTATCAAGAGGATCCAGCCTACAGCCACTACCGACTGGATAACTATCCAACGGTAGCATAAATCCAAACGGTTATCATTCAAATTTACTAAAAAGATGAACCCTCATCTCTTAGTTTGAATTTAAATAACAGATATATCCATTATCATTTAACAACAGAACGGATCAAAGGCTCTATATAAGAGAAGAATCCATGTATGTAACGAGTATTTGATTTATTGGTATTAAAGAGTGATCTCACTCACTAACTTATGCATTGGAGGTGTTCTCTCGAATCCCTAGCTGTTTTACTCTTTGGTTGCAGGTGATCTTGAAGTGGTGGTAGTGAAACACGCCCATAACATATATATTTAATATTATGGTTTTCATTATAAAACTTTGAATTTGGACATGTTTGCAACTTTTTTTAAAACCTTTATAAAACCGTTGTGAACGCATATATAGCCTTTGAATTCTAAAAAAGGCAATACAAAGAGATGGGCCAGGAGTGCATTGGACACTTGTACGAAGCAACTGTTTACTGATGCACAAGCATAATTACACATTCAGTCAAACAAAACGAAGCACTATCCAACACAATGAATCAAATGACATATTCAGCAAGTTCACCCTGTTTTCTTTAATCTCATTTATTCCTAATTATATACCATTGCTAGGAATATTAGTTCCATGAAAAAACAAGCACATCAACAAAAGGTATCTGCACAATATCTACGAAGAACATCTTGTTCCTTAATCTTATTGTTTCTTGGAATTTACTCGGTTCATTTAGATAGTTAGACCCAATGATTGTCTGATCTGTGGTATTATACACCGAGTTGGACCTAAACAAAATTGGTGGAACCATCGTTGTAGGAAGAGGATGACTTAACATCAGCAATGTCAGCACCTTCGAGATTTCCACAATTCATCTGATCATCTATATATCTTATATCGTCATCCCCCTCATCATAATCATCTTCCAAAGGAACGTCATCTTTAGTCTGAGTTTTGGTTAATTGAATTGGTTTATGATAAATCTTGCATAAGACCCAGTCATCCAACTGCATAGTACAAGATTTGGTACTGATCATGGTCGGTTTTTGAGAATAGAACTAAGAGTTTTAAAACCAACATATTAATTATTGAAAGGATGACAAACTACATACATACCCTCATGCCATTTGAGCCGGTTTCGCTACAGGCTGATCCCCGAGTCTAAATTCGTACATAATCCAGTCGGTCTTGTCACCCTTTGGAGCCTTTCCTGTATGAAATAGCAATGGCTTCCTATACCCAACTACGGTTTCATTGGATTTGATTTGCTTGTCAGCTCCGATGACTTTCCAATATCCATTACCAGCTGCTCGATTTGTCCAATATTCATAGTTATACTTTGGATCTCTTTGGGTAAAAATGTATAATTGATCTTCTTGATAATCCTTGTATTTTCCTTTTAATGGAGGAAGTTAAAGTGTTATTTTCATAGTTCAACTTCTGATATTTAATGTGAAATAGTCTTAATTTAAGCTCAAAGTATTGAATGTGAAGAATGACTGTGTGTAACCACATGCATGCAGTGTGATATGCACTCACAAGCAAGACAATTAGTTCCACTTGATTATAGTGAAACACGCAATGCCAGTGGATTATTATTGAATTAATTAAAATCTCATTGATCTGGTTTGCTTCTACAAATATAAATATATATCATGGCATCACAGAAAACTTTCTTCAAATTCATTTATTTATTCCCTTCTAGTTTTGCTAAGTGCATTCGACATGGAAATAAGAAAATGGCTGACATCAAGAATATTAGTTCCAAGCACATCAAGAAAAGGTATCTGCACAATATTTGATCCTATATACCAGGATTCTCACGTTCAGATTAAAAGTAATTAGCAAGAAAGAAACTTTATATGATGCGACGTTATGTTCAGAGCAATTTCATTGGAAAAGATCCAGTTCCAAACAACTCAAACCATGAAAGAATACCAAGAAAGAAACAGGATGTTTGAAAAAGATCAGTAATACCTGCAAGAAAATCTGGGTTATATGCATATAGGTTAACCTCCACGAGAGTGTTAATCGGCAGGGGCTGATTCCGTACTTTCTTCTTCAAGTAAAAGACGATGAGCTGTTCATCTGTTGGGACGAATCTGTACCCGGGAGGGACTTTGGAAATAAATTCTTTTTTCCTTAATCTTGCTATTGCTGTTGAAATTGTTTGACTCATCATCGACATCTACAGGAAACCCTTGATCATGAGTAGCTGCAATATATCCGTTGTGATCAATGAACCGTCAACGCTGTTGTGGCGCCCTCGACCCCCATGTGTTATTTTTTGTGGAGTTCGTGACACCGGGATGTTGACCACACGGATCATGCACGCCAACGACCAGTGCTCAGAGTGTGTACAATATGCAATAAGTGTACAAAATAATATTTGCAGCGGAGAAATGAAAATGTCTTTCATTATTAAGTACCAGAATTTGTTCAAAAACAGTCAAATAACTTTATAAGAATTATACAGTCATTCGACAGATAAATTGAAGACAGGAAAAAACATAAGGGAAACAAATCCCATAACGCTGAACAATATCTCAGCAACTCAGACCTCCGGCAGGGCTGATCCCTCGGGTTCATACTCGGGCTCTGCGTCAGACTCTACGGTACCATAAGACGGAACCATAGGGTAAAACACCACAATGAAATTATGACATCTCAGCAAGTAATTAATCAAAACAGTATCCAGGAGATTTAAAACATATTAATATATTCACGTGTCCCCATATGGACAATATTGCAGAAAACGAAACTACATTTATTTTTTTCTCAAAATTACTCTTTTAATACTCACGCCTAAAATCCCAATTTTGGCCCAATCATAATTATTACAAAATTACGCATGCACCACGGTCTTCCTTATGGACCGTCCGCACACTCTGGCTCTCATCGTCACATCACGGGTAACGTCCGTGCATGAGACTTTGTAACGAACGATGCCTAGTTCCGCGCCCAGCGTGTTCATGGCCAAGCATCCTCTAACCTCGCCAGCCAAAAGGTCACGGAATCGGTACTAGAGCGTTACCGTCTCGTCCATTCCCGTCGTCGCCCTGCGACAACTCAGGGGACGTCACGTCAGTCTGTTACGCTCCCGAGTGACCAGAGGAGCTCCACCAAGATAATGCCCCATCTCGGCTTGGGGTCGTGATACATACGCACACACATAATTCAGTCTCATTTCCAAACAGATAACGCGACATAACAACATAATTTATTTAAGACAGTAAATGTGCATGACAACAATTTATTGGATGAAAGATTTAATTAACTCATTTACATAAAATAACCCTCCATTTACAATTATACAGTTTCACAATTACATGCGTAATCCCAACCTCCAATCCGGCCTAAGGCCCAACACCAAAACCAACTACAATCACAACCCAACACTTCAATGGCCCAAGGCCCAATTTCCAACAAACCAATAATTTACAATTTATAAAGCCAATTTAAATCACTTGAGTCACGATGGAAAATTACATACACACGAAGTTGGGAATTTTCTGGAAGATCAAGTGAAAGGGGCGTTGCTCAAAGTGGCGGCACAACGGCGGCAACAATGATTTCAAGAAATAAACAGTGGCTTTTCTAGTGGGTTTTCTCTCAAAGGAAATCGATCTATGAAAAAGGATGAAAAACTCAACTCACGGCAAGTACCAACAATTCACACAAACTGATCGAAATTTTCACAAATTTTAGAACAAAACAGAGCTCGGCAAAGCTTCACAAGCTCACGGATTCAACACACAAAATTACAAAACAACACCCAAAATACCAAGAGATGCGAAAAGCTCAAGTGAGGGAGAGAAGATGAGGATTTCGGAAGATTTTATTTGAGGAAATCCATGGACTATAAATAGACCAAGAATGGCGGTTTGAGGAGCTGTGTGTCGCTTGGGTAGATGATGAGCAAAAACGGCAGCACAAGCCGTGGAGGAGAAGGAGGCTAAAGCGCAGACGTGTGGCATGGCACCTAGACAGCAACTCTTCGGAGTGCACTGCCTCATGACATGGAGAAGAAATATGAAGAAGGAGGTGGAAGATGGTGGCCGCGTGGAGCGGCAGCTGGACAGCGAGTACTCGGAGCTGCAACCGAGCGACATGGAGCTACCATAGAAAGGTGGAGGTGGCTCACGACAGCTGCTGGAACAAGAAGGGAGAAGAAGAAAATAGAAGAAACCAGAAGAAGGAAGAAGAAGAAAGAAGAAGAATAAGGAAATGGTCGTGCGGCGCATGAAGGAAACGATGGAACCCTAGGGTTCTAAATGGAACGACGCCGTTTAGCAACAATGAAGGGCTGGGTTTACACTTTGCACGGGCTGGGCCCTTCAATGCACAAGGCTGGGCTTGAAGCTACTAGGGTTGGGTTGGGTCTTATGCACACGGGTTGGGCTTTAATAAAACACACACACAGCCCCATTAAAATAAATTACCACAACTACACACAAGCCCAACCAACAATTAAAAATAAAATAATAACATAAATAAAATATCACAAATAAAATAAAATAACAAATAACATAATTAAATAAATACTAGGGTATTAAACCACAAGAAAATTAGGAATCTCACAGCTGCTCTCTGGTGTAGTACTATCGAGGGCTAATTGGGATTGTTCTCTAGAATTATTGGCAGGACTCTTCTCTTTCATCATTTCAGCAGACGTCAAATAATTTCAAACTCTTACGACGCTCTCTCTCTAGAAATAAATGTATTTATAATAGAGTGGTGGTGGCGCCACCACGCTTCTACCAATTTTCTTGTACCAAATATGGTATTTTCTTTTGAGTTCCGCTACTGCTATCGAAAAGGGTCCCGAAGAGTATATATATTTTTTTCATGTATTTTTTTTAATCTTCATAAACATTTTTTAAAAAAATAAAAAATTCTCAACATCATCAAAAAATATTTTCTTAATCACTAAGTAAAAATAAAAAATAAAAAATGCCATTCGAGACACAAATTGGGGTCCCGAATTCGGGACCCAAAGCATTTCTCTTTTCTCTTTCAAATATTTTTTAAATATCTTTAAATATTAAAATTAAAAAATTCACAAACTCATTTTGCGTGCTACTCCCATTCATGAATATTCAGTACCCACTAATTATTTTGCGGTGTATTAATATTTTTAAAAGTCATGTAATTATTTTTTCTCTTTTTGTTTAATTTAGTTTTTCTCTTAACGGCTTAGCCGCTGTTGTTGCGCCCCCACCCAAATAAATTTTTCCCATGATTTTTTGAAGTTGTTGTAATTGGTTTTCTTTGACGATTTATCTTGCCACAAAAAGTCTAAAAAAGGGTCGCAAAAAGTACCACAACAATGGCAAATAATGGCAAAAAAAAAAAAAAAAAGTAGTCGTTGCGACCAGAAATCAATATTTCCAGCAAGTTTATCTTGCCGAAAATAATTTGTACGTTTTCTATCTAGCTTGAAACTATTACGTTCTCTCTCCATTTCCGAAGTAATATACTTGTAAATTATCTTTCAATTCTTTATTTGTTTTTATCGAATTAAACAATGAGGGATTTTTTGGAATTTCAAATCAAGAAAAACCACTTCTTCTTGTGTGACACCCACAGATTCCGTTTGGGATCGGACGGACATCTGAAGCATCGGAACATGCAACACAAGGTTACCTGCCCCCGTTCATGACATATAAGATGCAATGTTCCTAACATGCATATAGAATTATGCAATATTCGCAGCGGATATTTTTTTTTTTTTTTAGAAATACTATGCACCAAACGTATAATATCCCACATACTTAAAACATACTTCATACATAAAGACATACTAAACAATTGAGATCACAACACTAGTCCAAAATGGTTGTGAACAAAAGAGTGCTGGAGATTGAACTCCACAAAATACAAGTAGTAACCTAAGGCAACTACATCTAAGTCGCACCGTCGCTTAGTCGACCGTTTCCAGTTGGCCGATTCCCGGTTCTCTTTCAGATCCTGTAACAAGATCTACCATTTGGGGGGAATGGTAGTTGGGACTACCATAGTGAGATTTGATTACAAATCTCAGCAAGTTAACAAAAAACATTGACACAGGTTAATGATGCATGCATGATAATAAATGTATGAATGCACAATCAAAGTCAATAGTAAACATAACATAACCTGACATAACATGGCATGAAATAATAAGCATAACATGACTTGACATAACATGGCATGAAATAATAAGCATAACGTGACTTGAAATAACATGGCATGCGCTGACATAACTTGAACTGAAACTGAAACTTAGCTTGACGTGACATAAACTTGAAACTTGACATGAACGTTAACTTGAACATAACATAACATGAAACATGACTTGAACGTGAAATAGATGAACTTAGAATCTTGCTCAGTAGACTTAATTAAAAAAGTGACCATACGGGTGCTACACGAGTCCCCTTGGGCCGTGTGTCCCTGCTGATTACCCCATCACAACACAGGTGTCTATACCAGCTGTGAGTGCGTTAATACTTACTCCACAGTTGTTGTGGCCCCACGTATCCTACGTGTCACAATTGCTGTGTCTCACGTAATGTATGCTCCACAGTTGTTGTGGCCCCATACTTCATGCTCCACAGTTGTTGTGGCCCCATAAATTGTTTGTACCACACTTGCTGTGGATACACGTAACATAAAGTGTGGCTCCATCAGCGTTAGTGCCTGGCGCACTCCAGTGACCTGCTAGTTAGGCCTCATTCACAATTTGTTGACTGTACTTCGTCAACCCAGGGAATTTCACACCTATTTAGACACTCCAGCGTGAACAAGGAGTTCCACTAGGATATTACCCCATCCTAGCGCTTAGGGTTATGATTGATATGAATAACTTAACAAAACTGTTCTTGAGATACACAAACTGTATTCGAGACGGGATGACATGAATACTAAAAGATAGAAGTCCTGATGTAGCATAACGTGACATGAACTTAAGACGACAAACATGACATATATCGAGACATAAATGAAACAGACAACATTTCATAACTTGACATGCATGTAACAGACAAAATTTTATAACATGGAATAACATGTAACAGACAACATTTCATAACATGGCATAACATGTGACAGTGAATATTACATGACATGACATTCATGTAACAGATGGCATACGTAATGTGACATACTTGCAACATTTAGTAACATGAGACAAAATATATTATGTAAAAGATAAGTATTTAGTGACGGAATAATTCGAGTAAAAGATAAACATGAGATGACATAGCATGGCATGGCATATATAACAACATATAAATATAAAATGTAGTTCCCTTACCCATCACACATACATAGTAACCTGATAGTAAATTAAGAGCTAGCTTACCTCGATAGTTGCTTTCTACGTGAATAAGCGCGAAACACGAGGAACTGTAAGAGGGTATTCTAAAAGTTAAAAATTAATTACTAAAAATTAGAAATGTGGAAAGAGGCAACTTGGAGTAAAATTACCATTTTACCCTCTACATGTGAGAAAATTACTATTTTATCCCTAACTTAAGGATTTAACATTCTAACTCCAAAAATTACCAAAATTTACATTCTTCATGTAAATTTTGTCCCAAACTCAAATACCAACTCAGAAAAATTTAAAACCATTCCCAACTATGGAAAACTCACTATGGCCGAAACCTACATAGGCCATTTCTCTTGATTTTGGTTCAATTCTTTCAAAATTCAAAACTCATGATTAAACCAAAATTTTGTAACAAATATCTTCCTATCCTAAGTTTAAAAAAACACACTTAAAATATCCATTAAGAAAAATCTATTCATCAACACCAAACTTTTTGTAAAAAGACCCAAATTTTAACAAAAGTAAATCCTTAAATCACAAGTTTTGACCTTAATAAAAACATATCCAAAAATTCCAAAAAAATCAAATCTTACCTCTAACATATTCATAACATCATTATAAGATCAACCATGCTTTAAATCATCAAACAAAAGTCACAAAAAATCACAAAACAACACTTGGAGTTTTTGGTTTTAAACATAGTCCAAAACATAAACTTTTCTCTCAACTACCTTTGATCAATCTCTTGATCTATGGCTTAAAGACATGTGATCTTCAAGCTAAAACATCACATGGTGTAACAATGTGTTTTAAAGATGATCCAACCATCAAAGTTAAAATCACATGGCTAAAATTCAACAAAACATGGATCTAACCCAAAAAATCAAATCTTAGGCCTAACCGAAATCCTCTTGCATAGAAAATCATATATTTAAAAATAAAACTAAATATCTTCAAAATAACATCCTAACATGTATATAAGAGGCTTAGGATTATCATATAAAAATGTCAAAGCCTTTGGAATAAGATCAAACTACAAAATATTCAAACTTTCAAAAAATAAAAACTGCTTTTCCACTTCCAGTTTTTTAGTTTCTGAAGCTAAGTAGATCTATCATCAAAAGCTTTATTCATGCAACCAAACCTCAATGAACATTCATAAACACATGATAACAACACTCCATAAAATTTTCGGACCAAGATATGTCCATTAGCTTGGTCAAAAATTCCAAAACATATCATACTCTCCAGTTTCAAGCCCTGAATGACCTTTCCATGCTTAAAAATACTTTTGACTGATCAAATGAGAATATAATGAGACTAATAAGATATTCACAGCAACTAGACTCAAAGATGAACAACTTTTATGAAGGAGTAATCGTGAGAAAATGCAGAAAATGGGTAGAAAATGACCACGCAAAAAGACACAGAAATCTTCTTGAGAGAGCGCTTTTGGGGAAAGAAGTGATAAAATGGAGAGAAGTGTGTCTTGCACGACTTTAGAATCCTGGAGGGGGAAGTTATGGGCTTGAAAGACCCTTGATTGGAGTTGGTTATGTGACATAAAGTGGAGAGTAATGAGGGCAAAGGACTGCCTGCAGCAACTGTGAGAGATGGAGGTTGATGGAGTGGATTTCTCCTTCACATCAAGGCACTATTGAGTGCAGCCAATGGCAGTGGATGGTCTGCCATGTGGGGGAGGAAACTTCTTCAAGAAATTTTGCCAAGGTGGGCAATTTCATGGGCCTTCGTGGGCCCCAACCAAGTGGGCTTCAATTTGGGGTTTAAAAGGGGTTTGGTTAGGGTTTGAGGTGCTATCAAGTCCAAAACCAATTTTTCTTGGCCCAATCAAATTTTCAAGGTTTAAAAGATTGGATAATGATGTCATAACAAGGATTTGATTAATTAATTGCATGTGGAAGTGATTTAATCAAGTGATTAAACACAATGCTAGAAATCGGGTTAGAAAGGGTTTGGAGGCCAACTTTAGGGTTTGTGAAACCGTTTAGGGTTTTGGTTTCAACCAAGTTTTTGGGGTTTCAATTGGATTCCAACCATTTAGGGTTTTGCTAGGGTTGAAACCTTATTTGGTCTGTCACAATTTGGTTGAACAGATGAAACACAGCTTTCCCTTAGGTGGCATGATCTCACACCCTAATTTCCTTCACAAATCTAACTAATGGTTCCTCTTTGTGCCAAGTGTCTAATACCATTCACTATGTGTGGCTAATATCTTGCCAAGTGTCCAAATAAAACCCCTCTAACCTAATTTGGACATTACACACTGTGATTTTGAAAATACTGCACTAGGTGCGCTTATCGAGATTACTATTCACTCTAAAAAAATGCATAATAAACTTAGTACTGAAAAATTCTAAATATTCATATTAACCTATAGTGAAAATCGTTTACCAAAATTCAACCCTAAAGTGCCCGTACAAATAATTTCAAAATTTCCAACAGACATTTCGTGCGGAATTATGAAAATAGGCTATTGCGCCATAAAATCCTAAATAATCCACTGAGTCTAAAGAAGTAGACCATAACGCACTCTGACACTTCTAACTACCTCAAATAATTAAACTCATAAATCTAACACCATGGTGAGTGATAACACTGATTATGATGACAGACTAAAACCTGAGTGATTGGTCGATTCGTAGAAACGTATGAGGTTTTCACGAGGTTCCTATGGTCGATAGAAATTCTACCAATGAATTTCTTGTGGGCTGTTACATCTTGCAAGTGAAGTCGTCAGAAATTCTTGGCAAGATCGTCCAAAATAACCATTTTTTGTATTTTTTCTTGTTACGGCATAGCCGCTATTGTCAACCCCCCTCCCAAATAACTCTTTGCAACGATTTTTTGAAGCTGTCACAAATACTTGGTTTTTTCCAGTGATTTATCTTGCCACAAAAAGCTGCAAAAAGTCCCATAACAATGAAAAATAATTGCCCAAAAAATAGTTTTTCCAGCAACATTTTTTAAATCCAGGAAAAAAATAAAGAAAAACATTTGTGGCAACACATTGGCATCATAAATCAATATTTCCGATGAGGTTAATTGCCAGAAATAAAGAATTTCGGCGAGAAAATTTGTACGTTCTATAACGCATTGGTCTCGGATGGATTGGAGAGTTACTTATTGTCACTTAAAATCGTATCTCACCATACAGATATAAACTCAAATTTATCAGTTACTCATAGATCTCGTTGTTTTAAACCAACTACTAGAAAATAATTAACTAAGAACACCACAAAGTTTCAAAATAAATGTCAACTTTCCAAAATACCAAGTCAACAAAGCAAAGCAAAACTATTGAATAGATTTCTCCAATAATCCAACTATCCTCTTTATACTTAACACACCATGTTCACATAGCCTTAACCATACTTCCTATTCTTAAACTTTAGCTGAAACATCCAAAACATCTAAAAATATTTTTGAGATTAGGGGGTGAGTTATCAACAGCTCAGTAAACAGAGAACATCTACTAGAATGAAAACATAAGTATTTACATAGTACAGAATGCAAAACAAAAAATTTTCAATTTCGGTATGCAAAACAAAACAGGTTATCAAAATTATCAAAGCTACGGTTCAAAATATTTATATTCCAAAGTCCTTTGGCATAGCATAACTGAGTATCATCACCATCATATCATATCAGAGCATCATATAAAATAGAGGCCATGTTTAACTCTCGTGGTAGGGTTGTTCTATTCCAGGTGGCCAACCAGGTATAGACAGAAGTGAGTCTTCCCCTTATTAATTCTCGGAGACCCAAGTGTGCATACTGGAAAGACTACACAGAAAATCACTTTGTTTCCAAAGTGGGTGCACTCAGAGACAAAGAAGTTGGTACCAACCCAAATAGATGCCATAGTTTTACACCCGCGGTAAGGTCAGAGCAGAGCAGAACCAGATACAAAATCGAAATGTCATGCTAAAGGTTTTCATATGCTTCATTATATCAACACAGAGTACTTAACAGAATCATATCATTTTCACATAATCAAAATAGATTCAGTGCAACTTTCCATAAATTTTCAGATTTCATATTCGCTCTTTATTTCACAGTTCATGAACAAAATGCCAAAATATTACTCATGTCTACATGAGTCGTGTCAAAAATAATTTTTCCTTTTTATACAAATTTCATGTGTAATGCAAAACAAATAACTGAGGCTGTTTCTAATTTCTTTTCATCACAAAACATGCATTTCAACATCAATGTCTAAGCCTGACTCTTATAGTTTAATGTCTAAGCCTTAAATCTGAACTCTAGTAATATCAATACCTAAACCTTATAACCTATTTCCAATCTATATAAAACAAAATGGTGTAAACATTTAGTTCATAAAAGATGGCTTAACTATGCTTAAAACAATCTTGTAAATTATTACTACGAGCCTATAACCTACGCATTGCATGGGCCGTTATTTATACTGGATTTTATAGATATATATTGAGATATTCATCTGTTGTACTATCTTTGCTCCGTTCATAGTCAATACACATTCTTGCTGCACTTCATATATGATTCATTATCGTTCGTCTTCTATATCGCACAACTATGTCATCACTTATTCTGTCACTACTTTGTTCATCATCACGACACATTCTTCCTCCACTTCTTATATCATTTATAATCATTCGTCTTCTACGACGTGCTAGTCTAGCATTTTTTATTTTTTATTTTACTAAAGAATATAAATGGTCACAAAATTAAAACTATTAAAACTATCACAAACTATTAATTTTTTTCCTTATCTAGCTGGATATGTTTTTCTGAATTAAATGCATGAGACTTTTTTTGTTTGTTTTTTACATGTGAGCCTCCATAATCCACATGCGTGACAAATACAAAATAATGAAAATTGAGATGGTGGCCAAACAACCAAGAATCATGGTATGTATTTCTTTTGAGAAAAAATCATGGGATGGAAAAACAAAATTGCACCAACTTTTCATTAAATGTCTTCACTTACACTACACATTTCAACCGAGCATAGTAGAGTCCGTGCTAGTAATTATAATAAAATGGCAATACATTGATACATTATATATTCATCAAATAAATTATTGTCAAAAAATTGCTAACAAACATAAAATTAAAAAATACATAGTTTTAATCGAAAAATAAATATCATATGCCTTCACTAATCTGCTAATCATGGCTCCATTCCTCAAAATCATTCCAAGCCTCAAAATTATCCCAACTAATCCAATTATTGTCAATTGCCTTGTTCGATGTCATTTCAGATTTGTATTGACCTCTTAACGAAGGTAGATAGTTTGGAATAGTTGGAGTATAAGGTTCTGGATCATTAAAAGGGTCCTGATATATTGGATCTGATTGGCGGCCTTCAGACTTTATATCGAGCATTCATCTTGTGAATTGCTCACTAACTTGGATCAGTAACTTGGACCAAGGTCAACCACTGCTTTTATTTTTGGAGTTGGACTATCATCACTGGGTATGTCAAAGTCAAAATGCTGGGTAGGTGGTATAACACGCATTCTTGCTTTGGTCTTGATGCACAAACTAAACCGTGTAGAGTGAGGTGCAGTGCTATATTGAGGATTCCTTGATTCATTTGCTGCAACATCATTCATTATAAAACCATGCTTCTGTGAACCATTAGCTGATACGCAATCATCCCAGTTATGTGCATTGGATTCCCATGATGATGTAAATGCAGTACCACTTTGATGGTTATTTAAAGGCATTAGAAAAACAGAATGTCATTTAGTGTCGCATCTATCATAGTTAACATAATGTTCTATGCAAATGCCACCATTTTGGCCACCTTTCTTGGTAGAGGGGTGTTTTGGTTGTCTATGTCATTACTAGCTTCATCTGAATTTTTCTCTGAGATTGCATAGCATGAACAATTTTGTCTCTTAGAATACTTTCTCCAGTATCTTTCTTCATGATCGAAATTCTTTATCAGAATTTTCACATTTTCAGTATAGTGGATTCCACCCATAGTAGCTTTCAATAATTTATCATTGGGATGTTGAAGGGATCAGTGATAATTGTATAATGCATCCGTTGTTGATAAACTCAAAATTTGTCTCTTCAAAGTTTTTCCAATGTTTTCTAGATTGGATTTGTTTTTTCACTTTCTCATATCTTGAGAAGAATACATATACTGGATATATCTTAAAAGTCACCGCTTGGTCACCTCTCTTTTCACTTGGTGCAGTCTCTCTCACCCTTTCATTTCCAAATTTTATGGTATGAATGCCAAGTCAGCAATTGGAAACTTGACTGTTGTATAATTAAATAGATATTCAAATCTTAATTTAACACTTAATAATATATCTTTAAAATAACTCTTAAATAATTTTCTTAACAAATAGGTTTCTGAAAGAACAAAGAGTTTAATTAATGTGAAGAAACTGAGCCCAAACAACTCAAAGTTGAAAATGAAATAAATTAACTAAACAAAAACCCAAGCTACTACAATCTAAAGTTAGGGAACACATGACAAGGAAGAAGGGTAGTAAGGTCATGAGGCTTCACAAATTTGGGGTATTCTTTGCTTATCTCGTAAAGGCTAAAACAGAAGGCATAAAGGAAGAAAATAGACAACAGAAGGCTGAAGGAAGGAGGATGGCGCAACATACTCACTGAGAGAGAAAGGAACCGTGCAATGGAGTTGGTGCATTGGTAGGTCTGGTGGCTGGGCGTGGCGGTAGAACACGGTGCTGTGTGAAGTTGATGGGAGGTAACGATCGACAATTTTCTATGGAAACCATAGCACTTCTACGTCCTGTGATGGTCTATGGTGGCCAATTGATTGCTCTCAGTTTGAGCAAGGTTTTGGCGTACCACGCACAAGTATGGATGGAGAGTCCAATGGAGGAGATGGGCGGCACCTTTTGGTGGTTGTTGGTTGCGGGTCTCACGATGTTGTGTCAGTTGTAGCTGTAACACCCGGGCCTAGCGCCAAGCCTTTTTTTTTTTTTTTTTTT
>QEOW01001028.1:382715-411854 GCA_003123825.1 Juglans hindsii | reverse complement strand
TTTTTTTTTTTTTTTTTTTTACCTATTTTGGGTTAAGTATGTGAAAAATCCGGTTAAAATTTTTCAAGTACTATTTTATGGGCCGAGACAATTTAAGGAAGAGCCCATTTATTTTTTTATTCACTACATTTTTTTATGGACCTTAAAGCCCAAGCCCATGTTACCTTATGTTTTTAGACTCCATGTTCTACACAATTTTACATCAGTTTTATCCCTATGCATGCACGCCGCTTTCTCCCATATCTAGGGTTTTAATTTGGCCTTTCAATCGCCTATTTATACCACACGCTAGAATGCACAACCTTCTCTTTTCGATCCCAAGAGTAGCCGCTGCCTAGCTTCACGCAGTTCCTCCCAATCCGCTCCAACCGTGCAGTACCACCTACCCAGTCCTGCACCTCCACGTAGCTTCCCTCTTCAGCCACCTCGTTGTTGTCGTCTTCCCCGTTTGCCGCCATGCACTGCTGTTCGGCCACTCCTCATGCAGCAACGATCATAGAAACCACCATCGTGCAACCCCCACAGCTTTTACCACCGGGTTTCTTCTGCCGACAGCATACTTAGCCGCCCCCACCGTGCACTTATGCAGTGCACCACCCACGGCCAGCAAAGGAAGATCATCACCACGGGTTGAACCATTGAGACGCCGAGCCCAAGGTTCGCACGATGAGAGACTCACCCACGCACGTCGAAATCCACCATTAGCCATCCCGCAAAAACCTCTGTTCCTCACTCCTGAAACAGAGGATGTGTTCCTCCTACCTTGAGCCATTACGACAACTGCCCACCAAGAGCTCCTTCATGTTGCGGCCCCAGAAACTGCCGGTGAAGATTTCTGTCACCCCAGGTCCGCCTCACGCCACCTCCGCCGCACGATAATCTCCCTCTATGTTTTCTCTCTCATGCTCGGCTTGCTCATCCTGTAACCACTCTCTCTCTCTCTCTCAGTGTTTAGCCACCACCTCGCCGACGTAATCTCCGCCACCTCCCAGTCCTCACTTTGCTCCTCCATTCTCAGTGAGTATCTCGAGCCCCTGCCTCGCCAACAGTTGCACTACGTGGCATGTTTGTTTTTCTTATACTAAGTGGCTACATAAATATATTGTTACATATTATTTTGGTATGAAACTACAATATTGCCCTTTTATTGGATGGTTGTAGTTGGGATTTTTGTTTTTATTAAATCTGTTTTACGTGGTCTTTGTGGGAATTATAAGATATTATACAGAGAAATACATAGGATTTTTAAATTGTACTAATGGCAGCATATTATTTTTACAGTAAGTGTAAAATTTTATTTTGAACATTTTTAATTATGATTACGGAAAATCACTTAAGTATTTTAACATGTTATTAACTAAAGTTTTATTTTTAGAGTAAACAATATTGGTGTAATGTTACTTTTACACTTTAGATATGGTTTAGTCTATTTGAAAAATAGTTATGGTTTATTTTAAAATATTTTGGGATAATTATATTATCCAGTATTAAATTTTATAGTTAGTTTTCAATAATAAATAGGTCTGACTTTTAAATATTTTGATCAAAGTTATTAAATCAACATTGATTTTAGGTTTTTGAGGAATTAAATAGGTTATTTTAGAAGCTTAGGATTAAATATCGAAATACATGATTAATTGAAAATTTACGAGAATTACGTGATTATTTTATAGGTGATTCTTAATTATTGTTAGACATTTTTGAGGAAAATTCCGAAAAAACTAAGAAGTCCAGGTAAGCGGGATTCCTATGCTAGACTTTGTATTAAAATAAAATGAGCTGAGGTTGATTTTTGGAAAATATATATATTTGGTTGAAAATAAATTTGAACTACCTCTATTATTTGTTCTGCATTTCTCATGAGACTTTTGTTTAAGAATAAAGTATTTTCTGTCATGACTGGTGTAGACATGAGCTTATTTTTGATATTCTATTTCTGAACTTTGAAAAAGAGAGCGAATATGAAATTTGTGCATAAATTATGTTGTGATATGATTTTGTTCTATTCTGAAGATTTTCTGTACTCTGATATGATCTGATGTGATTTCTGAAAGACCTCTAGCATAACATTCTGTTTCTGTTTCTGTTCCATTCTGACCTCACCACTGGTGTAAAACTGTGGCCTCTGTTTGGGTTGGTACCAACTTTTCTGTTTCTGGTGCACCCACTTTGGAAACAAAGTGGTTTTCTACGTGGTCTTTCCTATGTGCACACTCGGGGCTCCGAGAATGAATAAGAGGAAGATTCACATTCTGTTTCTGCTCGGTTAGCTATTGGGGTTTGAGCAATCCTACCACAGGGGTTAAACATGGTATTTGTTCTAATATGATATGATAAGACGTGATGTTTCAGTTTATGCTATGCCAAAGGGATTTTGATTATGAATATTTTCAAACTTTCGCTCTGATATTTTTGATAACATGTTTCTGATGCTGCATTTTGAAAGCATTATTCTGATTATGCATTCTGAAATAAAATATTTTTGTTTTGCATTCTGAACTCTTTAAATGCTTATGTTTACACACTAGTATATGTCATCTGCTTACTGAGTTGTTGATAACCCACCCATTATCTCCATTTAAGGGTTATAATTGTGGAAACGACCCAACCATAAGTTATAATAGTGGATACGATCCAACCACGAGTTATAATTGTGGATACAACCATTCCACAGGTTATAATGGTGGTTTATAACCCTACCACAGGAGTTAAACATGGTATACGGCTCAACCACGGGTGATAATAATGGGTACGACCCTTCCATGAGTTATAATAGTGGTTTATAACCCTACCACATGGGTTAAACATGGTATACAGCCCAACCATGGGTTATAATAGTGGATACGGCCCTTCCACGAGTTATAATGGTCGTTTATAATCCTACTACGGGGGTTAAAACATGGTATCTGTCCCGATGTGATGCTCTGATTGATGAAGATGAGGTCTCAGATTTTGATAGGCCAAAAGATTTTTGAATAAGAATGTTTTCTGAAAGTTTCGCTCCGATATTATTGGTAGCATGTTTTTTATTTTGCATTGTAAAAGTAAATGTTTTTGATTCTGCATTCTAAAAGTAAATATTTTGTTGTGTATTTTGAATTCTAAAAATGCTCATGTTTACGTACTAGTCTATGTTCTCTACTTATTGAATTGTTGATAAATCACCCCTTATCTCCATAAAAGTTTTCAAATAATTTTGATGCCTCAGCTGGAAGTCAAGAGTAGGAAGTATTAGTGTGACGCCAACAGATTCCGCTTGGGATCGGACGGACATCTGAAGTGTCGGGACATGCAACACAAGGTTACCTGCCCCCGTTCATGACATATAAGATGCAATGTTCCTAACATGCGTCTAGCATTATGCAATATTCGCAGTCGATAATTTTTTTTTCTTTTGGCAATACTATGCACCAAACTTATGATATCCCAAATACTTAAAACATACTTCATACATAAAGACATACTAACAACCGAGATCACAACACTAGTCCAAAATGATTGTGAACAAAAGAGTGCTGGAGATTGAACTCCACAAAATACAAGTAGTAATCTAGGGCAACTACATCTAAGTTGCACCGTCGCTTAGTCGACCGTTTCCAGCTGGTCGATCCCCGGTTCTCCTTCAGATCCTATAACAAGATCTACCATTCGGGGGGAATGGTAGTTGGGACTGCCATAGTGAGATTTGATTACAAATCTCAACAAGTTAACAAAAAACATTCACACAGGTTAATGATGCATGCATGGCAATAAAGGTATAAATGCACAATCAAAGTCAATAGTAAACATAACATATCCTGATATAGCATGGTATGAAATAATAAGCATAGCATGACTTGACATAACATGGCATGAGCTGACAAAACTTGAACTGAAACTGAAACTTAGCTTGACGTGATATAAACTTGAAACTTGACATGAACGTAAACTTGAGCATAACATAACGTGAAACATGACTTGAACGTGAAATACATGAACTTGGAATTTTATTCAGTAGACTTAATCATTAAAGTGACCATACGGGTGCTACACAGGTCCCCTTGAGCCGTGTGTCCCTGCCAATTACCGCATCACAACACAGGTGTCTGTACCAACTGTGAGTGCGTTAATACGTACTCCATAGTTGTTGTGGTCCCACGTATCTTATGTGTCACAATTGCTATGTCTCACGTAGTGTATGCTCCACAGCTGTTGTGGCCCCATACTTCATGCTCCACAATTGTTGTGGCCCCATGAATTGTTTGTGCCACACTTGCTGTGGACACACGTAAAATAAAGTTTGGCTCCATCGGCGTTAGTGCCTGGCGGGCTCCGGTGACCAGCTAATTAGGCCCCATTCGCAACCTGTTGACTGTACTTCGTCAACCCAGGGAATTTCACACCTATTTAGACACTCCAGTGTGAACAAAGGAGTTTCACTACGATATTACCCTATTCTAGCGCTTAGGGTCGTGATTGACATGAATAACTTAACAAGACTGTTCTCGAGATACACAAACTGTATTCGAGACGGAATGACATGAATATGAAAAGACAGAAGTCCTAACATAGCGTAACGTGACGTGAACATAAGATGACATACATGACTTACTTTGAGACTTACTTGTAACAGAAAATATTTTATAACATGGCATACATGTAAAAGATATTATTTCGTAACATGGCATAACATATAACAGACAATATTCCGTAACATGGCATAACATGTGACAGTGAATATTACGTCAGATGAAATACATGTATCAGATGGCATACTTAACTTAACATGACATACTTGCAATGCATAGCAATGTATAGAAATACGTGATAAAATATCTTGTGTAACAGATGAATAATTCGTGATAGAATAAATTCTGTGTAACAGATAAATATGTAATGACTTGGCATGGAACATATGATAACATGCATACATACACTTTAGTTCCCTTACTTATCACTCATACACATTAAACTGATAGTAAGTTAAGAACTAACTTACCTCGATAATCGCGTTCTACGAGAATAAGCGCGAAACACGAGGAACTGTAAAAGGGTATTCTAAAAGTTAGAAATTAATTACTAACAATTAGAAATGTGAAAAGAGGCAACTTAGAGTAAAATTACCATTTTACCCTCTACATGTGGGAAAATGACTATTTTACCCCTAACTTAAGGATTTCACATCCTAACTCCAAAAATTATCAAAATTTACATTCCTCATGTAAATTTTGTCCTAAACTCAAATATCAACTCAGAAAAATTTAAAACCATTCACAACTATGGAAAACTCACTATTGCCGAAACCTACATAGGCTATTTCTCTTGATTTTGGTTCAATTCTTTCAAAATTCAAAACTCATGATTAAACCAAAATTTTCTAACAAAGATCTTCCTATCCTAAGTTTAAAAATACACTTAAAATATCCATTAAGAAAAATCTATTCATCAACACCAAACTTTTTGTAAAAAGACCCAAACTTTTTAACAAAAAGTAAACCCTTAAATCACAAGTTTTGACCTTAATAAAAAATCTCCAAGAATTCCAAAAAATCAAATCTTACCTCTAACATATTCATAACATCATTCTAAGATCAAACATGCTTTAAATCATCAAACAAAAGTCACCAAAAATCACAAAACAACACTTAGAGTTTTTGGTTTTAAACATAGTCCAAAATAGAAACGTTTCTCTCAACTACATTTGATCAATCTCTTGATCCATGGCTTAAAGACATGTGATCTTCAAACTAAAACATCACATGGTCTAACAATGTGTCCTAAAGAATATCTAACCATCAAACTTAAAAGCACATGGCTAAAATTCAACAAAACATGGATCTAACCCAAAAAACATCAAATCTTAGGCCAAACGGAAATCCTCTTGCATAGAAAAATCATATCTTTAAAACTAATACTAAATATCTTTGAAATCATATCCTAACATGTATATAAGAGGCTTAGGATCATCATATAAAAATATCAAATCCTTTGGAATAAGATTATACCACGAAATATTTAAACTTTCACAAAACAAAAACTATTTTCCCACTTCCAGTTTTCAAGTTTCTAAATCTAAGGAAATCTATCATCAAAAGCTTTAGTCATGCAATAAAACCTCAATGAAAATTCATAAACACGTGTTAACAACACTCCAAAAAATATTCGGACCAAGATATGTCCATTAGCTTGGTCAAAAATTCCAAAACATATCATACTCTCCAGTTTCACGCCCAGAATGACCTTTCCATGGTTAAAAATACTTTTGACCAATAAAATGAGCATGGATTGAGACAAATAAGATATCTACGGAAACTAGACTCAATGATGAACAACTTAGATGAAGGAATTATCATCCAAAAATACATACAAAGGGTCAAAAATGGACACGAAATAATATACAGAAATCTGCCCGAGAGAGCGCTTTTGGGTTTCTCTCTAAGAACGGGGGAAAGAAGTGATGAAATGGAGAGAAGTGTGTCTTGCACGACTTTAGACTCCTGGAAGTGGAAGTTATGGACTTGAAAGACCCTTGATTGGAGTTGGCTATGTGACAAAAAGTGGAGAATAGTGAGAGGCATGGACTGCCTGCAGCAGCTGTGAGAGATAGAGGTTGATGGAGTGGATTTCTCCTTCACATCAAGGCACTATTGGGTGCAGCCAATGGCAGTGGATGGTCTGCCATGTGGGGGAGGAAACTTCTCCAAGAAGATTTGCCAAGGTGGCCAATTTCGTGGGCCTTGGTGGGCCCTAACCAAGTGGGCTTCACTTTGGGGTTTAAAGGGGGTTTGGTTAGGGTTTGAGATGCTATCAAGCCCAAAACCAATTTTTCTTGGCCCAATCAAATTTTCAAGATTTAAAAGGTTGGATAATGATTCAAGTGGGTTTGTCCATGCTTATGCATCTCATATTGGTTTTGGTTCTAATAATAAAGCAGAGCTCATGGCACTCCTTCATGGGTTGAGAGTTTGCAAATTGTTGAATATCTCAAATGTGATAGTTGAAATGGATTCTATGGTGGTTATCTCGTGGTGGCTCAGAGGGAGATGTGGTGTGTGGTACCTTGAGGATTTTTGGGAGGAAATTATTGATTTATCCTGTATGATTAATTGTCGGTTTCAGCATGTTTTTCGTGAAGGTAATAGGGTGGCGGATTGTTTAGCTAAGGAAGGGGCTTCAGGTTCTGAATGGGTCTTTTTTAATAATTATGATTTGCCTCGGGTTCTTAAAGGCTTGTTTCGTTTGGATTCTTTGGGACTTCCATCTTTGAGATGTTAGGTCTGGTTTTTGAGGTGGTTTTCTTTTCCTTGTTTGAACTATAGGCTCGTTATAGTTGGTTTTTCTTTTTTCAGGTTGTGATCTTTCAAGGTCACCTATAAACCTTCTTTCGTTCCACGGTATTCCTCCGCCATAAGTGAGGGTAGTTTTAATAATAAATACGGGAGGGGGTCACTATCGGACATGTGATTCTCAGCTCTTTTCTTTTTTAAAAAAAAAACGATTTGGCATAATATAATTGAACATCTTCATCTTATCGTATCGTATCGTATCGTATCATAGCATATACCATGTTTAACCCCCGTGGTACGGTTGTGTTATCCTCGGTGGCCAAACTAGGTAGTAACATATTGTGAAATTTTCTATTTTTCAATCTCGGAGCCCCGAGTGTGCACACAGGAAACAACACATAGAAGACCACTTTGTTTCCAAAGAGGGTGCACTCATATCATATCATATCATGTTGTTATCAATCATATCACGTGAACCAGTATCATCATATTAGAATATTCAGAATCAGAATCAAAACAGATAAGTAAGCCAAAGGTTTTTCATATCCATATCATATCAAACCACGTGCATATCATTTTTAGATGATCAATAACCAAAACGTTTCATATCACATGTATAAAAATCTCAATTTTTATATTCACTCTTTTGTATATTTCAGAAACTTGTCAAATATTGCTCATGTCCACACTATTCATGTCGAAAATCATTTTTCTCTTTCATAAAGATTTTCATGTGTGAATGCAAAACACATATACTGAGGTTGTTTTCACGTTTTCTTTTTAAAACATATCATGCACATTTTACAAACCAACCTCAGTTCATTTTCCTTTTTATGTAAATTTAGCATAGGAATCCCGCTTGCCTAACTCTTGCAGTGCATTCTCTAGGTTTTGGACCGATAATCTAGTTGTATCACGATAAGCTATATCATAAAAATTTATGCACAAGTTAAGACCAAGCTGGTATATAAACTAAATTAACCAAATCCTATATTCTTTAAGAAATAAAAGAAGATAAGCCTCTCAACATTAAGTCTATAACCAGCCCAACAAAACCAACCCAAAATCAGTCATAAAGCGGAACGTACAACCACTTAAATCAACACCAAACCTTTTTACAAAACTTCCGACACTTATACTCAATCAGTCCAACACCTGCCATACCCAACCTTCAACAAAGCTCACTTTTACACCCAACGTATCGATTCATTTAACATATCTTAAAATGACTTATCAAGCACTTCAAAACCAAGACATTGTACTTGATTACACCCAAAGAATAATGCGGTAGTTGTAGCACAGCTTTGGAGTATCGATTCCACAGAGAGACAAATTAAAATAATTCTAGAAGGAACAAAGAAACTAAAGAAAGAGATTAAATTATTAATGGAAAAACAAAAATTAATTTTAAATGCAAATTAAAGTGAAACAAAGTGACTAACGGAAAAAGTACTCAAGTTTTTCAAACAGTAAAGCGTCGGGAATCCCTTGCACAAATATGGTATTTTAAATATTCTTAATTCATTGAATAACTCAGTTGGGAACTCAATTCTTAATATTCTCAATCGGAAGGTATAGATTTATAAACCAAGATTAAACCAAATGTAATCCTTTGAAAATCATTCACCACTTTTAAAATACGTAAATTATTATCATTATTGAGAAAATCCAACGACGACATTATACTCAGGAAGCGATATTGCAACAAAGAATTAAATTAATATAGAAAAATAATTGATCCAAACATAATCAAAGAGTCAATCCATTCAATAGAAAAAGCATGACTTAATCCATAAACAGAATAAATTCTATGATTATTCAGAGAAGAAAACATTAACGATGAATTGAGAATGATAAAACAAAAGAGTTCTAGTAATTGAAAATCAAATACATAAATCAAGAATGAATTAAAAATACCATCTAATGTGCAAGTTCATCCCTAACCCTACTTGAGAATTTAGTTACCCATAAATATAATGGACAACAAAAATCTCAAGAGAAAAATAGAGCAAATGGTGGCCAAGGAAATTAATTTCAGATCTTCCTCCTTCAAACTTTGATGTCTCCCCTCTTCTATGAACTCCCTAATTTCGTGCTAATGATGTGCTTAAATAGGGTAGGAAAGAAACCTTAATGTCTTCATATTCCCGCACACAAAATCGCCTAAATTTTAGGACTCAACTTGGCAGCCACATACCTGCTTCATGATCTCGAATTTGGAAATCTTTATTAGAGACATCTTTGTAGCCCTTTATTATATCTTTCCAACACATCAAGAATCACATCGATTCGATAACTGAGTCAAAAGTTATGATTAAAATACTAAAGTATGTCCATTCTGTCTCCTAGCGCATTTTGGACTCTGATCCAAATTATTCTCAAACCCCATCATTATCCTTATTTGAAGAGTCCTACACTCGTTGAAAGTTCTTAGGTTGTTCCAACGTCTTGCCCACTTGAAAGTTCTTTAAATTTGAATGGGTTTGGACTTGCTCTTTTATAGACTCTGAAATTAAACATAAAAATCTGCTTAGGAGTATCCCAAAATAAATAGAAACTCAATTTAAGAATACACATTAATTCCAATGATTTCTATTAAAATTTTAGCATTTTAGTCCAACAATAGGGTAATTAGAGTGCACTTTCGTACGCTCATCACACCCTCCAACTTGCTTATTGCTAGTCCCTAGCAATTTCTATGCTAAAGAGATGAGAATCACTAAAATAGGCCACAAATTCACATTTTCCAAATTCACATATCAAAAACAAACTAAGGAATCCAATAATCCATCAAGATCAATCTACTTATAGCAATTCACAGAGTGTGTGTGTATTCCAAGTTATAACCATCTTACCACTAACCTTGACCCATGCAACATCAAGAACATCTCAAGCAAAAAGTTCAACTCCATAACTCACGGGTATAATAGTGTTTCATGTAAGGACTCTCTCTATGGAGTTGACAAGTGGTGTACACACAATCACATAGAGATTTAGGTAATTATGAACAAGCAACAAGCAAGCATTGATCTTATGATAGGAATACTAACAAATGAGAATTCAACCATTCTTTCCAAAAGCTTGCTTAGGATCAGAACGGTCAACACAAAATATTATAACGTGGCTTAGGTTCGGGGGTATATGAAAAAAATGAAAAAGGATTCAAAAACTTTCAAGTACATACAAAGGGAATCTTATTAAATATCTCAGTAGACCACACTTCTCACTTGATGTACTCTTCAACCTTTCAAATCATCCAATAATGCCTCTTTTTATTTTCTTTTTCTTTTCCCTTTTCCTTTTTTTTCTTTTTTCTTTCATCATTTTCTTTTTATAATTTGGTGAACAATCATGCCACCCTGGTATTTTGCTATTTCTACCCAGCCTTGGTATTTTTGCCTTTGGAGCTCACTCATTTGAACACCTTCTAACTCGTGTCCTTCCCTTTTCTCTCTTTTTTTTTTTTTTTTTATTCCTTTCAAAAAGAAGAATCCCACATCTAGTACACACTTGGAAGTAACAAGGATAGGAAAAATTAGTGTATAAGCTATACTCCTATTTGGAGAGGCATGCATGTGGGCATATGAAAAGAAAATGTTACATGTGTTTATTGGCTCAAAGTTGGCTACTAGGGGTCTATGATGGAAAGGGTTAGCTTGAAAGGCTCAAACGTTGATCCTAAGTTGACTTTCGTCATATCCCAAGTATATCTGGCATCTTACCACAAACCATGTAATGATATTCTCAAAAGAAGTGTCCAATTCAACAGATCAATGAACGCTTATCACAATTTATTGTATTTGTAGGCTCTCAATCCTCTCCAAAACTCACATTAATACTTAAGCAAAAGAGTTTTCTAGCTACATGTGTCAAACCATCATCTTACCACAAAGCTTGGGTGAGTGCATTAAAGATTCTGTGAATGCTTTAGCAAAAAATGATTATGGTGGGTTTGATGAATTCACGAAGATGGCTATGAATGAGAATGAGTACACATGTGAAAAGATTGACGTGTGATGCAAAATTAAAAAAAAAAATTTGACACAGGAAAATATGCCACATAGTTCCAACAAGCATTTTCAATACTGAATTTGCACCACCACCCCCAACTTAAATGAACCATTGTCCTCAATGTTTAAGAATCAAATTTGAATGGGGAAAAACTAAAAAGGGTAGAATACACCCGATGAGTGACGTCGGTAACTCGCTAAGCACCAAAGATGGTAACCTGAAATGACAAAATGAAACTAACCAGCAAACAAGAACAAAGAAAACAATAGCAAACAAAAAGGAAAAAAAAAAAAGAAAATAAGAGAAAACAAAAATAAAACAAAACAAATAAAGAAGAACATACTTGCGTGGTGTGGTCAAGGTTGATAGACCGGATCCACAAGTGGAATGTCTTCCACTTTCGGAACTTGCCTATCAATTAATACTTTAAGACATTGACCATTTACTTTAAAGATCTGACCATCCTTAGGATCCTTTATTTCTACTGCCCCATTTGCAAAAACATTCTTCACAACAAAAGGGCCAATCCACCTAGACCTAAGTTTTCTTGGGTGCTTATGGAGTCTAGAATCATATAAGAACACTCGATCATTACGCTTAAACGTCTTCCTACCAATAATTTTATCATGAGACGCTTTCGTTTTAGCCTTATAGATTTTAGAGTTCTCATAAGTATCATTTCTCAACTCCTCTAACTTGATTGACTGAAATTTTCTAAACTTACCCTCATTCAATTTAGAAGAAATACTGACAGAGGAAGTGTCACCTCGGTTGAGAAATGCATGCTTAGGACCTGGGAGCAGCGGCTTCAATTCCAATTTGGGACTATCCATGCTTGAAGGAATTTGCTTTTCACTTTTCTTAGACATCTCCTCAAATTTCAATTGCCAAATATGTGGGTCATAATCCTGACGTTCATCAAAAATAGCACAAATATCAACAGCATTAGATGAATCATTCATAGTATCAAACTTAGAATTAACAAGAAAATATTCAGGGGAATCAGAATCATGAGCTGTGTGAACTCCCTTGTCTATGAGTGTGTCAATCATGTATGTTTGGTGGCACTCATCATCCTCCTTTGATTGATTATTGATGTGGAAAATGTTGACCTCCATGGTCATATTTCCAAAAGATAGTTTCATCAGCCCATTCCTGTAGTTTATAAGTGCATTAGTCGTAGCAAGGAAATGTTACCTAAAATGAGAGGAATCTTAGAGTCGGAGTCAACAACCGACTGAGTATCCAAAATTAAAAAATCAACAGGGTAGTAAAACTTGTCAATTTGGATCAAAACATCCTCAACTATCCCTCTTGGTTTATTAACTGACTGGTCAGCCAATTGAAGCACAACATAAGCAGGCTTAATTTCACCCAAACCAAGCTGTAAATAAACGGAATAAGGCATCAAATTTACACTAGCTCCTAAATCTAGCAACACTTGTCCAAACTCATGATCCCAATATTACATGCAATGGTGGGACAACCAGGATCCTTGTACTTAGGAGGAATTCGTTGCTAAATTAGAGCACTAACTTGCTCTGTTAGAAATGTTGTCTTCTTAATGTGGTGCTTCCTCTTAACTATACACAAATCTTTGAGAACT
Organism: Juglans hindsii; assembly: GCA_003123825.1. NCBI lineage: Eukaryota > Viridiplantae > Streptophyta > Magnoliopsida > Fagales > Juglandaceae > Juglans > Juglans hindsii. Next base: position 398,972 of record QEOW01001028.1, on the reverse strand, counting down.
TTTGCATAAGTAGGAACTTGTTTTATAACATGCAAAAGAGGAAGATTGATCTTTACCTGCCTGAGGTTCTTCAAGATTTCATTGCTAGAATCTAAAGTTCGCATACCAGATTTTAAAGCTTGAGGAAATGGTACCTTAACTGGGCTTTTAATTACCTCGGCTTCCTTGGGCAGCTCGACACTATCCTTATTTTGTTCCTCTTCAACATCATCTGGCTTATCAGTTGTTGGGATGTGTGAGGACTTACCACTTCGTGTCACAATAACATTGACCTCCTTCAAATTTCCTTGAGCCATATGTTGACCTTGGGGTATGGATTGAGCCTGAGAAGGGAACTTGCCACGCTCATTCACACTCAATGAGCTCATCAACTTGGATACTTGGCTTTTTATCTCCTTGTTTTCTTCAACAACCTGCATAATCAAAGATTCAAACTTTTGGTTAGTCTTACCCTGTGCCTCAATAAAAGCATGCAAAGTGTCTTCTAAAGGATTCCTAGAAGATGAAGGTGCATGATATGGTGCAAGGTATGATCTAGGGGGTTGTGCAAGTGGCTGGTTTTCAGACTTCCAGTTAAAATTGGGGTGATTGCTCCACCCCAGATTATAGGTATCGGAATAAGGTGTAAAAGGCTTCTTGTACATACCTAAGGCATTACATTGTTCCAAATACATCCCTCTCATCTCAGCAAATGTGAGACACTCTTGGGCGAGGTGATCTACCCCGCCACACACAAAATATGATCCAAAAGACTCTGCATGATTAGCCACGTGTGTTGGCTTTAAGTCCTTAGTCTTTAACACATATAGCTCCCTATTGAGCATCACAACCTTAGCCTTTAGGCTATCCTCTTTCCTGAGATGGTAAATTCCACCACCATTTGGGTTTCTTGCAGGTCGTGACCTATTTGTGCTTTCAATAGCACTAGGTTTAGTTCAAGTGTGAGCTTTTTCAACAAGCTCATTAAGGTATTCTATGGCCTCATCAAGATCTTTATGTAAGAACTCACCATTACACATCATCTCCAGGTGTAAGTCCCTCATAAAATAGCTCACTAAGCGCCAATTCTCATACCCATGACGAGGACACATACTCCACAACTTCTTAAATCTCTCCCAAGACTGATTCAAAGTCTCACTGTCCTTTTGTGCAAAAGTGGAGATTCGCCTTTTTAGTGCATTGGTTTTATGTTGGGGAAAGTATTTATTAAAGAAGACCTGAGTCATCTCACTCCATGACCTAATAGATCGGAGTTTCAGTGAGTATAGCCAACTTTAGCTCTATCCTTCAAAGAGAAACGAAAGAACTTAAGTCTCACAACATCATCAGTTGCATTTTGACTATGAAAAGTCGCAACTACTTCCTCAAAGTCCCTAATATGCATATATGGATTTTCATTTTCCAAGCCATGAAAAGTAGGGAGTAACTGTATCATCCCTGTTTTAAAATCCAGTTGGCGTGTATTAGCTGGAAACATGATGCATGATGGTGTGGCTATGTGTATAGAGTGGAGGTAATCATGAAGAGTTCTAATGGGTTGATTTTCGTGTTCACTCATTTCTTCGGGACTAGATGGATTGTCAAATAAAGGATTTAAAAAGCTTGATTCTGACTCTTCCACAGGCCTACAAGCAAACCTACCCAAGGTGTCTCTATATCTGTGCATGCAAGGTAACAAAATACTAAAAACTAGAAATATTATGAAAGGAAAGAAAAAAAATGCAACAAGCTAAAAGAGGGAAAGAAGTTACCGCCCTTACAAACTGCTGAAACAAAAACCTATCTAGCATTTCTTCTACCATCTCCCCGGCAATGGCGCCAAAATTTGATTACGCCCAAAGAATAATGCTGTAGTTGTAGCACAGCTTTGGGGTGTCGATTCCACAGAGAGACAAATTAAAATAATTGTAGAAGGAACAAAAAAACTAAAGAAAGAGATTAAATTATTAATGGGAAAACAAAGATTAATTTTAAATGCAAATTAAAGTGAAACAAAGTGACTAATGGAAAAAGTACTCAAGTTTGTCAAACAGTAAAGCTTCGGGAATCCCTTGCACAAATATGGTATTTTAATTATTCTTAATTCATTGAATAACTCAATTGGGAACTCAATTCGTAATAGTCTCAATCGGAAGATATAGATTTATAAACCAAGATTAAACCAAATGTAATCCTTTGAAAAATCATTCACCACTTTTAAAATAAGTAAATTATTATCACTATTGAGAAAATCCAACGATGACAATATACTCAGGAAGCGATATTGCAGCAAAGAATTAAATCAATATAGAAAAATAATTGATCCAAACATAATCAAAGAGCCAATCCATTCAATAGAAATAGCTTGATTTAGTCCATAAGCAGAATAAATTCTATGATTATTTGGAGAACAAAACATTAACGATGAATTGAGAATGATAAAACAAAAGAGTTTTAGTAATTAAAAATCAAATACATAAATCAAGAATAAATTAAAAATACCATCTAATGTGCAAGTTCATCCCTAGCCCTACTTGAGAATTTAGTTACCCATAAATATAATGGACAACAAAAATCTCAAGAGAAAAATAGAGCAAATGGTGGCCATGGAAATTAGTTTCAGATCTTCCTCCTTCAAACTGAGCCATCTCCCCTCTTCTCTGAACTCTCCAATTTCATGCTAATGATGTGCTTAAATAGGGTAGGAAAGAAACCCTAATGTCTTCATATTCCCGCACACAAAATCGCCTAAATTTTAGGACTCAACTTGGCAGCCACATACCTACTTCATGATTTCGAATTTAGAAATCTTTATTAGATTTTGTAGTGCTTTAAGATAGGTTTCCAATGTATCGAGAATCGTATCAATCCGATATCTGAGCCAAACGTTATGATTAAAATACTAAAGTGTGTTCATTCTGTCTCCTAGCGCATTTTGGACTCTGATCTGAATTACTCTCAAACCCCATAATTATCCTTATTTGAAGAGTCATACACTCATTGAAAGTTCTTAGGTTGTTCCAACATCTTGCCCACTTGAAAGTCCTTTGAATTTGAATGGGTTTGGACTTACTCTTTTATAGACTCTGAAATTAAACATAAAAATCTGCTTAGAAGTATCCCAAAGTAAATAGAAACTCAATTCAAGAATACACATTAATTCAAATGATTTCTATTAACATTTTAGCATTTTAGTCCAACAATAGGGTATTTAGAGTGTACTTTCGTACACTCATCAATACTACAATAGGCACTCCCTACAAGTCACGAACAACTCAACAGCCGCTGCTAAGTCATTCGTCATCTACCCAACCCTACAACATATTAACACAAGTCAACAATTTGTAATCAATTCATCGCCCCTCACATCCAACCAAAAGACTCAATTTCCAAAAACAAACGCAGCCCAAACAACTGCATAACAATATCAAACAGTCCACACTTAAACATGCAACAACCCATACGTCAACCCATAACATAAACATAAATTTTAAACGGTCTAAAGTCACCTCTAGTAGCCAGTGTATAACCCAAACCTTAACGACATCAGAAAAATCTTCTAATGGTACCCATATACAAACCACGTAAATAATAGCGCAAAACTATTAGTAATGCTCTCATTACCTTAACGAAAATTTGTGCTTTGAGAACAACGAAAATTGATGACCAGAGAACGTTGTCCTAGTTTTATTTCAAAGCCCTGCGATACAATGTGGTGGAGTCAATCAAAATGTATATTTGGGTTCTACGTATGACAAGGTAACCCAAGCTGTGTGGTAGAACCTACCCAAATGAAAGAAAGAAAGAAAAGAAAATGCTACTACAGTACCCACAACAATCGAGCCATAAACCCAACTGAAAAACAAGGAATAAGAGTGAGAAAGGAATTTGAAAACTTATAGAGATAGGAATTGAGATGCTTACTGTAATGAGAAGATTGAGAGAGAATGCAGCACCCAAAAATGTAACACCAAAATACTCTAAAAAAATTGTAGGAGATTGAGAGAGGACTTGAGAGGAAAATTGTTGAGAGTGAGGTAGAAAGTGAGAAGCAATCAAAATACAAAAAAGATAATAGGAGAGAAACCGTCGTGAACATGGGATTCGAGAAGAGAGATATTCAGAAGAGGGAAAAATTGAAAAAAAAATAGAAGAGGAATGAAGAAGAAACTGTCAGGAAGGAAGAAAGAATAAAAGAAAAGAAAAACAGACCTTACTTGCCCAAAACGACATCGCAAGGCTCCTTAGAAGGGAGTTGGGTCTGGGCCAGGGCCTGGCAGTGGGCTGGGTCTTACATCCTCTCCCCTTATAAAAAATCTGTCCTCGAAATTTGTTATAAGTTGTCAAAACTCCAATCGAAAAGTCGTGGGTACTTATCTCGCATTTCCTCTTCCAATTCCCAAGAAGCTTCATTAGTAGCGTGATTCTTGCACAACAGTTTAACCAAAGGAATAGTTCGAGTCCGTAACACTTGTTCTTTCTTTTCTGAAATACGAATTGGTTCTTCTGCATAAGTCATATCTTTCTGAATTTGAAGTGGTTGTCAGGTTGGGTATATACTTCATCAACATGGAAACATGAAATACATCATGCACTCCCGCAAGTGCCGGTGGAAGTGCTACTCTATATGCCACTGGTCCAACCCGGCCAAGAATCTCAAATGGCCCAATAAATCTTGGGCACAACTTGCCCTTCTTTCCAAATCTCATAACTCATTTCATCAGTGCTATTCTAAAAAATACTTTATCTACAACCTTAAACTCTAACTGGCGGCGGCGTTTATTTGCATAACTCTTTTGTCGGCTTTGAGCTACTTTCATTCTAGCCCGAATGGTATCTATCTTCTCTGTGGTCTGCTGAATAATCTTTGGCCCCAAAAGTATCCTTTCACCTACTTCATCCCAATACAGTGGAGATTTACACCTTCTTCCATACAAAACCTCAAAGGGTGCGATCCCACTGCTAGCTTGGAAACTATTATTATAAGCAAACTCGACCAATGGTAAATGTCGCATCCAAGTTCCCTTAAAATCCATCACACATGCCCTCAACATGTCTTCTAAGATCTAAATAGTCCTTTCTGATTGCCCATCTGTCTGAGGGTGAAAAGAAGTACTAAAACTTAACTTAGTACCCATTGCCTCTTGTAAGATTCGCCAAAACTTAGAAGTGAAACGAGGGTCTCTATCTGACACAATGGATACTGGTACCCCATGCAACCTCACTATCTCCCGTACATATAGCTCAACTAGTTTCTCCAGTTTACACGAAACTTTAATGGGCACAAAACGAGCAGTCTTGGTTAAGCGATCCATGATCACCCATATAGCATCTTGTCCGCTCAATGTCCTTGGTAGGCTTGTCACAAAGTTCATGGAGATATGCTCCCACTTCCACTCTGGAATCTGCAGTGGCTGTAATAATCCTGCTGGTCTCTGATGCTTCGTCTTCACCTGTTGGCAAGTTAGGCACTATTCCACAAATTTAGCAATTTCTCTTTTCAGACCATTCCACCAAAAAGACTCTATCAAGTCACGATATATCTTGGTACTCCCCGGGTGAACTGTGTACAAAGAACGGTGTGCTTCTTCAAGAATTACCCTTTTCAGTTCATCATTAGCTGGTACGCATAATCTACCTCTAAACCTCAAAAATCCATCCTCAAAAATGATAAAATCCGACTTGTCCCTGTTCATGACTTCTCCACTAGCTTCCACCAACCTCGGATCCACTTTCTGAGCAGCTTTGATTCTATCTATTAATGTTGGTTGAACTATCAAACTAGCCATGAAAGTATTTGTATCGCCAGTGATGACCTCAATACCGGCTCTTTCTAAGTCCATTAACAACCTATGTTGAGTGGTAAGGGTTGCAACTGCCCGTCCCATTGACTTCCTACTTAAGGCGTCGGCTACAACATTAGCTTTGCCTAGGTGATAATTGATGGTCCAATCATAATCTTTGATCAACTTAAGCCATCTCCTCTGCCTCATATTTAATTCCTTTTGGCTGAAGAAATATTTCAAACTCTTGTGATCCGTATAAATTCTGCACTTTTCCCTATATAGATAGTGTCTTCAAATCTTAAGTGCAAAAATGACTGCTGCAAGTTCCAAATCATGCGTGGGATAATTCTGCTCATACGCTTTTAGTTGGCATGAGGCGTATGCTATAACCTTCCCATGTTGCATCTGTATGCACCCCAATCCAAGCTTTGATGCATCACTATAAACTACAAATCCACCTCTAGCAGTGGGGACTTTTAACACTGGAGCTATCACTAATCTCTATTTCAACTCTAGGAAGCTTTCTTCACACTTTATTGCCCATTTAAACTTATTATTTTTTCTGGTGAGTGCAGTGAGAGGAACTGCTATCCTAGAGAAACCATCAATGAATCAACGGTAATAAGCTGCCAAAACCCAAGAAACTTCTATCCTCATGAACATTCTTCGGTGCTGACCAATAACTACTGCTACCACTTTTCCTAGGTCCACTAAAATGACATCTTTCGAAACAACATTCCTCATAAATGCGATTGAATCAAGCCAAAATTCACACTTCTTCAATTTAGCAAACAACTTTTTATCTCTGAGTGTCCCAAGTACCAGCTTCAAATGTTCTTCATGCCCAATCTTGCTTTTGGAGTATATCAGTATATCATCAATAAAAACAACCACAAACTTATCCAAAAGACATGACCAAAAACTCATAATGGCCATAACGAGTCCTGAAAGCCGTCTTAGTCATGTCTTCTACCCTGATCTTCAATTGATGGTAACCAAATCGAAGATCAATCTTTGAAAATACTTGCGCACACCAGAGCTGGTCAAACAAATCTTCTATACGGGGTAGTGGGTACTTATTCCTTATGGTCACCCGATTATGTTCCCTGTAATCGATACACATTCTCATTGATCCATCCTCCTTTTTCACAAAAAGAACTGGAGCTCCCCAAGGTGATACACTGGGCCTAATGAAAACCTTGTCCAAGAAATCTTGCAACTGCTCCTTGAGTTCCACTAATTCAGACAGTGTTATCTGTTAAAGTGCTTTCGAAAGGTGTGTCGTGCCTGGGACTAATTCAATAGCAAACTCTACCTCCCGCTTGGGCGAGAGTCCAAATAAATCTTCTGGGTAAACCTCTAGATTTTCTCTCACAATAGGTATCTACTCTAACTTCAACTCCTCTTTTGGTGCTTTTACCACACAGGCTAAGAATCCCTGACAACCATTACGTAACAATTTCCCAACCTGAATGGCAGATATGATGGGTGGATGCAACCTCACTTTTGACCCTATGAACCGAAATTCACTTTCTTTTGGAGATCTAAAAACCACTTCTTTTTTAAAACAATCAATACTAGCATGGTAGGAAGCCAACCAATCCATACCCAAAATCACATGAAAGCCAATCATGTGAAACACTATTAAATCTGCTAGCATTAGTCTTCTCTCAATAGATAAAGGGCACCTCGGTAGAATCTCATTACAAACTATTGAATTTCATGTTGGGGCCACGACCACTAACTTGTGCTTCAACTTTTCAGTTTCTAAAGTGAAAAATCTAGAGTAAGCCATGGAAACAAATGAATGTGTCGCTCCCGAGTCAAATAACATAATAGCGTTATTAGAAAACAAAGAAAGAGTACTTGTGATCACGTTCAACATTATCCATGAACTAAAATATTCAAAGTTTTAACCATAACCAACAAATAAAAAAAAAAATCTTAAAGCAAAACAAATGAGTCATACCAGTGATCACATCATTCCTATCCTCAGCCTCTCCAGGTGTTAGTGCAAAAACCCATGCAGGCACAGTAGGACGTTGGTTGCTGCCTCGTGCTATAACTTCATTTCTCTGAGGTGGCAGTATGGTCGCCTTGTTGCTACCCATTTGCAATGGGCAGTCCCTGATGTAGTGTCCTAGTTTGCCGCAACGGAAACATAATCCTACCCCTTTTCTGCACTCCTCAGAATGCACTTGATTGCATGTCCTACACTGATAGGGCTGTTGGTGCCCAGTTGGAGTAGTCCTCTTCCTCTGTTCATGCAGTGCAGCGCTTCTTTGAAGACTTTGTTCAAAAACTGTGACCTTATTCACCATCTCTAAAAAGTTTCGAATCTGAAAGTCCACCACTTGTTCATAAAGTTTTTTATTCAGTCCCTATTCAAACTTACGCGCCTTCTTTTCCTCATCAGGGATCTGATACGCAACAAAATAAGATAACTCAATAAATCTAACTACATACTGATGTACCTTCATTGTTCCCTGCACCAAAGTTGTGAATTCCATAGCAAAACATAATCTAAACACATGAACCATGTCGGCAGTAGCACTTGTATAATTGAGTCCTTTACTTTTATAAAGTAATGGTTGTAATTTGAAACCAAAAGTTTAAATGAGTTGGCAATAGGGCCCAATGCGCACCCGCACTCATACTTTCGGATTTCAAAACATTTCAAGTCTGTGTCTAGAGTCCTATAAGTAGTCCAGACCTTAGATTATTTGATCTCCGACTTTAGGACCACCCGAACCACCAAGTAGATTATTTGTATATTCTATTTTTTTTTAAAGTGTCTTCACTTAGATGAATACATGTTGGTTGGAGATACTACGCACAAAATTACATTTTAATACAAATCCAGGGCCTGAATGAAGTGAGTTGGATTAATATTATGGTGAGGAAGTATCTTTTTAGATGAATTTTGGTTGTTTAGTTGCAGTGTACATCAAATAAAGGATTGTACAAATGGTTTATCCATTCTTGTGTGCAACTATGGAGATGGTAGTTGTGGATCTTTATTCTATTGGTACCCCCTATCATGAATATGAGAGAGAGAAACCGAGAGAGGGAAGGAGTTTCTAGAAGGGTTGGAGGTTGGGTTAAGGGAGGATGATAAAAAAAGTGGAGAATTTGAAAAGACCATGAGTGTGGTTGTGGTTGTATGTGGGCTTTGGTTCACCTTCCACTTTTTCCCCCTTTTTTCTCCAAACCTTTTGGTGTTAGTTTTGGCCACAATGGTAGGGTTAGGGATGGGGAGGTTGATTCAACTAAGTTATGTACTTATCTCCCTCCAATAAGGTTCATGCCTTCATATGCTTTACATGTGTTTAACATTTGTTTTATATTTCAAATTAGTAAAACTTATAAAGAAAATATAAAAGAAAGAGAAGTGGTCTTCAACTTGTGTTTTGTGCATTCTACTAGCTTTTGTGACTGCACATACTACAAACTTCATCTGTTATGTGGTTTTGTTTTAGTGTAGTGGCATTTTACTATAGAAGATAGTTGTGGTTCTTTTTTGTGCATCTGAGTTTTGAGTCTTTTTTGTGCATCTATGCTGTGGGTCTGTTTTGTGCATATGAGTTGTGGTTCTGGGTTGATCTGTTAATTATTTTTGTGTTGTTTAAAATACACTGCTACCCTGCCATCGAATTGTGGTTCTGACAGTTGTGGTTCCATGATAGCAGCTTTGGTAATGAAATTTTTATAAAAGTTATTTAGCAGGATATAGGATTTCACAAACATTTACCTGATCAAGCAGCAAGTTAACTAATCAATCCACATGGATACTAACCAGGTCTGGTAGTTCTTATGCAAAGTTTTTAGTTTGAATAACAAGCTCGTTTCTATGTGCACTAGATTTGGAATTTTCTTGTTAGGTGTTGTCAAGGTGAAGTTGAGCATATTTCACTTACGAAGCCAAAACCTTAAGGACCTCATGATGAAGGTTAGATCTGGCTAAAGTTGAATGGAAAACTAAACGCATTAGTCTATGTTTAATCTACTTTGTTTGTCTTTTTATCACTGATAATATTCTTACTACAGAAGTGATGTGGTTTAAATTTTAATTGTTAGAAATTTAATCCAAGTGACATGGGCATGGTAGCTAAACTAGTAAAGTGCAATGTCCGTTGCTTTATCTCCTTATTTCTCATAATATTTATTTTTTTGCAACACGCAAGCATATTGCAAGAACTTCCTAATTGGATGTGTATTACATTGTATGGATGTACACTCGTGCAATTGTTTTTTTTTTAGCAAGAACCTATAATTTGGATGTGTATTATAATTTTGTATGGATTCTGTTTTTGTGCATTTTTTTTATTTCGTGAAAAATCTTTTCCGGCGAGTAAAATTCGTCGGAAATGTTTTTTTCGTCAATTAAACTTATTATCGGCGATTTGTTATAGCTGCAAAATCTCTATTTTGACGACAGTTACCTGTTGGCAAAACATAATTGCAACGATAATTTATAATCATATGGAAAAAAATCAAGGAAATTTTGGCGATTTAGTAACCTTTTGCGACAATATATATCGCTGCAATTGACTTGTCTCAACGATTTAATGGGAAACAGAAGCGACATTTTCATTTTTTTTTTGGATATTTGCGACGGATTAAAATTTTCAAAAATAGTAGTTTTTTGCGACAAATTTTGCCTATAGCTGAAATTGATAAAAAATATCGTCTTAATTTTGTCGAAGATGCAATGAATTAAAAATCGTCAAAAATAATCAAATGCAGCGATTATTAGGGGTATTTGCTACGACTTCGAGCACTGAAAAAGACCTGATTTCTTGTAGGTACTCGACTAATATCTGTCATCACCTAATTACTAATTATTTGTACTTATATTACTCTTTTTGAAACTCAATAATATTTATCAACCACTTGGTAACAAAATTAGGAAAATATAAGTTGAGAAAATAAAATAAAAACCATGTGTTTTAATTTGAAAATTAAAAGGCCTCTATTAATTCAAACAAGATATAATTATTTCAATTAAGTATATTAATTTCATATCGTGTTTTTTTGTATTCAATAAATATAACTCAATCAAAAGGCCTCTATGGTTTGTAGCCCGAGGGTCCAAATCTCCTGATACCCATGTGGTTTGAGCTGGGCACGTCACAGGAGGCCCAAAAGCCTTCGACAGTTTCTTCTTAAAGGGATATTCCCTTCCAGTTACCCCGCAAATCCTCATCGCACACTCGTGACTTTGAACCGTTGCCAGCTATTATGGCACATGAAGCTGCGTGGGTGACCCCCTCTGTAGCTTGTCGGTTTGGTTTCTCGTGCATTGATGTTGTGCTTCTGATAGAATCTAGTAGTTGGCAGCTGGTTGTGTAACACCCTGCTCCTTCTTTCTGAAGTTAAGCAAATTTCGAGGACATAATTTATTTAAGGTGGGGAGAATGTAACACTCTGCTCCTTCTTTCTGACGTAAGCAAATTCTGAGGACAAAAATTATGCTACAGTCTGCCTCTCCTATCTAGCTACTGTAAGTCTCGTTATGAGTGCCAAACCTCGATGGCATGTTCTAAAGATATTATATGAATTCTAAAGTACCCCAGTGTTTTAAAAGCATTGGAAATATTTATTTAAGGTATTTCTAGTGTTACTGAACTAAGCTTGATTTTAAATATGACAATTATAATATTTTTGAATAGCTCCAAAAATATTATAATTGCTAGAAATCATTTTAATATTATTATTAAAATGATTTCAGAATTTAAAATATTATAGGATTTAAATTATGTTGAAAACTCTAATTAATTAAATGGTTTTATTATTTTAAAGATATTAAATAAGACTTCATCATTTATTATTGATGAAGGAATATTATTTTATAAACTAAAGTTTAGTTTAAATAATATTCTACCTTAATTCCTCTCAGTGCTTTTAATTAAGTTAATGTTTACGCATTTTCAAATATGTATTTAAAGCCCACCGTTAAATCGTTTTGTAGATTCCAAAATGAAGGGACTTGATTAAATACCCAAGTCCCCTCTCTTTGTCCCTCACTTTTCCCTTCACCCTCTCTCCTCCCCCTCCTTCACGCGTACGCTGCCCCTCTCCTAGCTGTTTCTCCATCAGCCCAGCCCAGCCCGGTGCCGCCGTGCGCCCTCCAACCTCACCGCCACCACCAACAGCCACCTCTCACGCCGACGACCTTCCACCACCGAAGCCAGCCCCCACGCGTAGCCCTCTCTCTCTTCTCATGGTAAGCAACCGAAATGGGTAAAGTCCATTTCTCCTCTTTGCACTGCCGTACCCGGCCACACACGGCCACCGAGCACCACCATGAGCTTCCCCTTCCCTCCCCGTTCCTCCTCTCCTTGACTCAAAGTACATAGCTCTCTTTCACGCACAAGATCTTTCCCTCCCTCACGCATGGGTTTTTCACCCTTTCGCCACCGTGCACAGCTACCCAGGCCACCGCACCACCACCAGAGCCTCTTCTGGCCATCGGCAACCTCCCATAGCCTCCCCATGCCGAGTTGAGCCCCCTAGCCTCCACACGCACCCTCACTCTCCCATGGCTTCTCCTCCACCTCCTGGCCAGATCTGCCGCCATAGGCCACTATACCACCTCCCAGACGCCACCACTTGCCTCCCAGCACCTCACTTAGCCCCTCCATGCCCCGCCATAGCTGGCCAAGCTCCCTTTCTATTTCCATAGTTGAGACGGCCTCAACCCTTGCCGTCATAAGCCGCCTTCAGCCACCACGAGATTGCCACCCTGAGATCACCACGATGCCACCTTGAGTTTCCCCTAGCCTAGCCCAATGCCCAAATAGCTCCCAAACGCCCAAACAGCCATTTTACGTGGGTTAGCCGCCACGTACGACCCTTCTAACATCATCGATTGTGATGGTCAGCGAGCAACGCACAGGTTATCTCATCGATGGTATAACCATCTATCCCTCGTTATTTATGTTAGATGTTAATTAGTTGATTAGGTTGTGGACTGTAGATGTTAATTAGTTGATTAGGTTGTGGAGTTTGTTGTGTAGTATGGGGATGTGATGTGCTGTGTAATGAAGTGTTGGGCATTCTGTGTAGTGAAGTGTTTGGCGTAGTTGGGAAGTATACTGTGTAGTGTTGCAGACTATGCTGTAATAGTGGCATGGCGTCGTGTGGATTGGGAAGAGAGAGTATGTACTCTCGTGGCGTAGTGTGGGATAAGGAGAGTATATATAAAATATACCCTCCTGGCATAATGTGGAATGGGAAGAGTACATGCGGAGTGTACTTTGTGTGGCGTAGAGTGTTTGAAGGGAGTACACATGGAGTGTACTCCATGTGGTGGAGTGATGCACCATATGGCATGTATGTTGTAGTGGTGATGTGGCGTAGCATGTGTGAAGGGAGCATACGTGGAGTGTACTCCATGAGGTGCAGCCACACATCGTGTGGCATGTCGAGGAGATAAGGATAGTTGTGTGGTTGATGGGCGTAAAGCGTGGTGAGTAGTGTCGGGAACTGTGGAACAATGTCTCAAAGTAGCTGTGATGTGGCATGTAGTTTGAGGTGACAAGTGTCACTGTGATTGACATATGGCTAGGAGTATGTGTGAAGTAGCAGAACAAGTGTAAGAGTGTGCAACGGAAGCATGACTAGGGAATGTCAAGAAGTGACATGGTTAGTGACAGTTGTGCTTGTGATGGGTGAGAAGTTAGTGTAGGAATGACGTAGTAAGAACATGACAAGATGTCACGATGTGACAGGAGTACGTGAGGGACCATACTCATGATGAGTTAGGAGTTGGCGCAGAAATGACGTAACGGGACGTCAGGTGACGTGACACAGTCACGGTGTAGCTTGGGAGTAGTCTCAAGCTATACGACGTGACGTAAGACGTAGTTATGAACAAAGTCTTTCATGTTAAGTATTGGGATGAACTGCCAAAATGGACGGGTAGCATGAAGAGTCATGCTAGTCGGGTTAAGTGAAAGTTGGTATCAGAGTATGGAGCTATCCCTATGAGCTTGTGATCAATGTGTTATATGTTGGTCTTAGGTGATGAAGGGGTAAGGTACATGTGTAATCTGATGAGACACATGTGCTAGATGGATTTATCGTATGTAATGGGTAATCTGTACTAAGCACGATTACACAGTGCTTAAGCCTCAGAGTTGGCTTAGAGCCATGTGGTGTGTATGGATGGGGATGTAGATTTAGTGTGAGCTAAGATACATGGAGGCAGTGACGGGTATATTGTCTAAGATTGGGATGCTTGATTCTGTTGGTCGGAATCGTGTCGGAATGTGGTCAACAAGAAGAGTAAGATGAAGGTCTTAGTGTCTTAATCCTAAGGTAAATTATGGGTTCACCTTAGGGGATGAGCACTAGAAGTAGAACGTCGAGTTTGGAAGAGGTAGTGACTGTAAGTAGATCCCGAAGGTTTTAGCATAATAAAGGGCATGTAAGAGCACGGGATAGAAGGAGATTGTTTCAAGCGATGTGTAGCTCTATTTATAGTTTAAGTTGCTTATGCATTAGATAGAGAATGAATTTAAGGTTATGTGTATGCATGTAGATTACCATCTGACACGCACATGAATGGACTGCATGATATGAAAGAAGCATGGAATCTAGGTAAGTATTTTTATTTTTTTTGAAAGAAATAAATTCCATTGATCAAGACACAATTACATCATACATTAAAAGATCTTCTTGGACTATGGTTAAGACCTCAAGAGGACCCTCCTCTAACCAGATGGTTTCCCTAACATTCCTAATGGCCAGTTTTGTTGCTGTGTGAGCAGCTTTGTTTGCTGATCTGTAAGCAAAATTGAGACGCCATGCTTGGTTATGCTTCATCATTTGTTGCATATCTTCTGTCCATTGGCCTAGCCAAGAATTATCCACTCGTCTAGAATTTACTGCATCAACAACAAGCTTAGCATCCCCTTCAAAACAGACTTGGTTAAACCCATGTTTAGAACACAACTCCATAGCTCTGAGGAGGGCAGCGCTTTTGGCTTGGAGAGCTGATGAGACATGGTCTTTGTAGAATGTCAAAACTGCTTGCACCCTACCATCTGAATCTCTGATCAGCACGCCCCCTCCCATATGTTCTTTCTCTTTTTCAAACGCGGAATCAAAGTTTGCTTTGAGATATGGCCATGCAGGGGGTTCCCATCTTGGAAATGGAGTTCTCTCTTGCTTCCCTACAGCACACTTGGACCTCTCCTTGTTGTTTTCTTTAAAAGTAGAAAGATCAGCTCGAGCCCTTATATCAATGGACTCAAGTTTGGAAAACTGGTTCTAGAAAATAAATGCATTTCTTCTTGCCCAAATCAGGTAGAACATTACTTGCTCAGCCTTTGTCTCATTTCATTCCACAGGGACTGGAAGTCAAAAAATTGCCCCTTCCATTTGCTGAGCAAGCCATTCTCTCCACCCCACACATCTGTTGCCGCGGGACATTCCCACAAAACATGGACTGGTGTCTCACTTTTACTTAAGCAAATTGGGCATATGTTGTTCTCAATAATATTCTTCCTGTTAAGATTGTCTTTTGTAGGAAGAATATTATTGAGACACTTCCACATGAACAATTTCACTTTGCCTGGGACCTCTAATTGCCAAACTTCTTTCCAAAACCCTATATCCCCTCCCCTTATCAAGGTTTCTCCTACCATTCTATGCAGCCTTTCTGTTTCCCTGTAATAGGCACTTTTAACAGTAAAATCCCCTTTCCTTGATCCTATCCATATCAATCTATCATTAGCTCTTCTCTTACTAATAGGTAGGGAGCAGATGATCTTTGCCTCATTATCATTAAACACTGCTGTTACCAAATCTTTCTTCCACTCACACCTATCTTCCTCTATCAGTATAGCAACTCTGGCCTCGAGATCAAGGGTATTTATGGTAGTTTGAATCTGAAAAGTCACTGTGCTGGGAAGCCATTTGTCCTTCCAAATTTTTATGTTGATGCCATCTCCTACTCTCCAAACAGACCCCTCTTTGATCAGGTCCAAACTAGACCAGAGACTTCTCCATATAAAAGAAGGGTTACCCTTCAATTTTGCCTACAACAAATTACCATTTTGGAAGTATTTCTATTTGTATACCAAGGAAACCAGTGAGTTTGGGTCTTTAATCATCCTCCAGCATTGCTTAGCTAGAAGGGCCTTGTTGAAACTGCTGAGATCCCTACACCCCAGGCCTCCTTGGTTCTTGGTCACTCCCATTGCCCTTGACGATTTCCAATGAATTCCTCTCCCTTCTCCACTATGGCACCACCAAAATCTAGACAAAAGACCTTCAATTTCTTTGAGGAGAAGTCCAGGCAGTTTGAAAACACTCATAGTATACGCTGGGATTTGTCGTTGTAGGTACATCCACTTTTTGGCAAATCTGTGATTGAGTCTCCCCCATTTCTGGCAAAGTAGCAGTTCCCCACGCCACGTCAAGTCCCTCTGATTATGCTGACAATAGATCCTTCGCCCCCCCCCCCCCCCCCCCCCCCCCCCCC
>QEOW01001028.1:360835-382565 GCA_003123825.1 Juglans hindsii | reverse complement strand
CCCCCCCCCCCCCCCCCCGGTCCCTGAACTGCCATTGGTTTGAACCAATCTAGAGTTTTGTACCGTAGTAGGGGTGGTGCCCATGTGGCCTGTTTCTACCTCCTTCTCCGGTAACCCTTCCGCTGGGTTAGTAGGGAAGGTTTCCACCTCCATCAAGCCGCTCTCCTTTCCCGCCTCCTTCCCACTTTCACCTCTACCATATCTGGACGGAGATGACCACCTTTTCTTGATTCCTTCTGCACGCATCCAAGGCACAAATTGCATACCCCCAGCTATTTCATTTCCTTTACCCTCTTGGTTTGACTGACAGCCCTGATCATTATGGAGGAACCATCCACATTGGAAACAAATCTTTGGGAGCTTTTCATACCGGAAGTGAACCCAGTGCTTTGTTCCCTGGTAGCTTATAAATCGACCTCTATCTATGGCTTTACAGAGTAACAACTCCACCTTAACTCGAAGGCAACTCCCCCATCCAATGCCATCATCCTCAGTATCCACTTCTATAACTCGCCCCACTGAGCCTCCTATTCAGTAGCCCCATTCCTCAGTCATACACCCTAGTGGTAGTTCATGTATTTGCATCCAGAAAACTTCTCTGTCGAAACTAAACTTTGCTAGGCGCTTGGTCCCATCGTAAGGCAGCAGAAAAAACAGAGCATTATCAAACGTCCATGGCTTGCCTTCCAAGATTCTGTGCATGTCCGAGATGGTTTCGAATGTAATAATAAATACATTGTGATTTACATCTTTGAAAGTGGCCCGTTTACTTATACGCCATATTTTTGACATTGTGTTGCTAATGAGAGCCTTCCCCACTGCTCTCTCTAGGTAAGTATTACGTTCATACTCTTCTAGAGGTTTCTAAAATATACGAACTGAAAACGAAACACTTTTCCTTTAGGAAACGACACGAAAGATGTTTTACGAAAACATGCTAAGTATAAGTGTTCCAAGGTATACGTATGTACGACCCTCATTGGCAGCCCCTTTTTACGCACCCAAAAGTATTAATTGTATGCATGTGAATGGATGACTATACACAGTATCTATTGCATGAATTTTTCATGAAAAGAAAAGTTGAGGCTTGTGCCTTGAGCTTTGACTGACGCGAAGAAAGTGTTTTAAAAGGTCCCTATGAATTGATGTTTTAAAGATGCCATGAACCGATGCTTTAAATGATGCCATGAAAGATGATGTTTAAGCCCATGCTTTTAAATAACGTTTTCTATGAACAAACTGTTAAATAAAAGATAAAGTTGAAATGAATTGAGAAAGGACTGAATGTTTAATGTATGAAAATACGTAACGGCCACATAACCCCAACACACGGGGCGTAACAGTGTGTACTAGCCAAAGAAAGTGATAAGAAGAATGTATCTGTAACCCCCGCTCCTTTCTTCTTATGTAAGCTTCTCTCTTTCTTACGTAAGGCTCCTCCTTTCTGACGTAAGCAAATTCCGATGACGGAATTATGCAACAGTTTGCCATTCTTTCCGGCGACTGTAAGCATTGTCATGTGTGCCGAACCATGACGATGTGTCTCTCGAGATATTAGGTGACTTCTAAGGTATGCCAAGTGTTTTAAAGGTACTGAAAATATTTATATGAGGTATTTCTAGTATCGTTGAGTTAAATTTGTTTTTAAATGAGACAATTATAATATTTTGAAGAGCTCCAAAATATTGTAATTGTCAGAGATCATTTTAATATTAATTATTAAAATGATTCGAGCTACTTAAATATTATAGGATTTAAATTATATTAAAGGCTTTAATTAATTTAATGGTTTTATTCTCTTAAATATATTAAATAAGACTTCATCATTTTATTAGTGATGAAGAAATATTATTTTATAAACTAAAGTTAGTTTAAAATAATATTTACCTTAATTCCTCTGAGTGCTTTTAAATAAGTTAACGTTTACGCATTTTCAAATTAGTATTTTAATATCTCAATGTTAGATCGTTACGTGGATCCCTAGGCGAAGGGATTGGATTATAAACCCAGACCCTCTCTCTTTCCCCCTCACTTTTCCCTCCCTTTTCTCTCTCTTCCCTCTCGACTTGCACAGCACGCAGCACGCGACTCTCTCCCGCCCATAGCCTTCATGCCTCAGCCCGGCACCGTCGTGCATCAGCAACCCTCACTGCCGGCACCATCAGCTCCCCCTTCCTCCAGCGAGCCTCCCCGTAGCAACCTCTCCCTCTCACGCTCTCTCTTCCTCTCCGCTGGAAGTGCAAAGCCTGAATGGGCTTGATGCACGTAGCGCAGCTGTGCGCCGCCCAACGGCGCCACAACTCCCACGGCAGCTTCTCCTCCTGCCGGCCATCATCCTCCACCGAAGCCAGCCCCTGTTGCGCAGCCCTCCCTCTCCTTCCACGGCAAGAACCCAAAACGGGTCTCTAACCCATTTCCTCACCGTGCGCTGCCGTGCGCGGCACCCACGGCCACCAGGCACCACCATGGACCTCCCCTGACCTCCCCCTTCCTCCTTCACGTGACCCATGGCCAGTAGCCTCTCCTCCATGCATGGGTTTCCCCCTCACGCACGCACGGCCTCCCTCACGCACACACGGGTTGCACACCGTGCACCGCCACCCCCGGTGGGTAACCACCGTCATCAGCCTCCTCAAGCCACCACCAAGTCTACCCAACCACCCACGGCCCCGATCTGTCACCCAAGCACGCACACTCTCTCTCACTCTCCCACGGCTTCTCCTCCATCATGCGGCTAGATCCGCCACCGTGGTGCCACCTCGATGCCACCACGAGTTCCACCGCACCTCCTTTAGCCGAGCCCTAGGGTCAAACCACCACTTTAAGTGGTGGGTAATCACTGCACGTGATGGACAGTCACTGTGTGTGACTGACTGCCACTGTACACGGTTAGGTACGCTGTGTACCGCCCTTCATAGCCACCATCACGAGGCCTTCATGAGCCCTTCCAAGACCACACTTAGCTATCCAAACACCCAAACAGTCAACGTTCGTGGGTTAGCCGCCAAGTACGACCTCTCTAACGTCATCGGCTGTGACAATCAGCTAGCAACGAACGGGTTATCCCGTCGATGGTATAACTCTCTATCCCTCGTTAATCATGATAGATATTGATTAGTTGATTAGGTTGTGGACTGTGCTGTTAGTATTAGGGGAATGACTGGGTTGTATTGAGATGCGCTGTGTAGTGCGTTGTGAAGTGTTGGGCATATCGGTGTAGTGTGGTGACGTGTAGTGCGGTGTATGTGAAGTGTTGGGTGTATTTGTGAAGTGTTGTGGACTGTGCTGTGTAATGTAGTTGTGGAGTTGTGCCGTAATGATGGCGTGGTTGTGCTGTGCAGTATAGTTGTGGGGCATGTGCCGTATGGATGGTGTGGCGTTGTGTGGAATGGGAAGAGTACACACTGAATGTACTCTGTGTGTGGCATAAAATGAGATAAAGAGAGTATATGTAAAATATACCCTCCTGGCATATTGTGGAATGGGAATAGTATACGTTAAGTGTACTTTGTGTGTGGTGTAGTGTGAGATAAGGAGAGTATATGTAAAATATACCCTCCTGGCGTATTGTGGAACGGGATGAGTACATGTGGAGTGTACTCCATGTGGTGGAGTAACGCACCATGTGGCGGATATGCCATAATGGTGATGTCGCGTGATGGGTATGAAGGGAGTACTTGTGGAATGTACTCAATGTGGTGGAGAGATGCATCATATGGCAAGTATGCCATAACGGTGATGGGTCATGGCGTGTATGAAGGGAGTACACGCGGAGTGTACTCTATGTGGTGGAGTGATGCATCGTATGGCGGGTATGCCATATTGATGATGGGTTGTAGCGGGTATGAAGGGAGTACATGTGGAATGTACTCCATGTAATGGAGTGACGCACTATACGGCGGGTATGCCGTAGTGGTGATGTAGGGTAGCGTGTATGAATGGAGTACACGAGGTGTGGTAGAGAGATTCATCGTATGGCGGGTATGTCATATTGATGATAGGTTGTAGCGTGTGAAAAGGGAGTATACGTGGAGTGTACTCCATGAGGCAGCGACACTCCGTGTGACGTGTCGCAAAGATAGGATGGTTGTGGTTGATGGACGTGGAACGTGATGAGTAGTGTCAGGAACTGTGGAACAGTGTCCCGAAGTAATTATGGCGTAGCCTGTAGTCTGAGGTGACAAGTGTCACTGTAATTGACTTACGGCCGGAAGTATGGGTGTAGTAGCAGAATAAGTGTAAGAGTACTCAGCGGAAGCATGACTGGGCAACGTCACGAAGTGACGTGGTTACTGACAGTCATGCTTATGATGGATAAGGAGTTAGCTTTGGAATGGCGTAACGGGAACGTGACGAGATGTCACGATGTGACGGGAGTACGTGAGAAACTTTACTCGTGATGAGTTAGAAGTTGGCGTAGAAGTGACGTAACAGGATGTCAGGTGACGTGACAAGGTCACGGTGTAGCTTGAGAGTAGTCTCGAGCTATGTGACATGACATAAGGCGTAATGGTGAATGGAGCCTTGTCATGTTAAGTGTTAGGATGAACTGTAAGAAGGGACGGATATCATGAAGAGTCATGCTAGCCGAGTTAAGGGAACGTTGGTATCAGAATATGGCCCTCATCCCTACGAGCAGATGATCAACATGTTATATGTTGATCTTAGGTGATAAAGGAGTAAGGTACATGTGTAGTCTAGCGAGACACGTGTACTAGACGGATTCACCATATGTAATGGGTAATCTGTCCTAAGCGTAGTCACACGGTACTTAAGCCTCAGAGTTGGCGTAGAGCAGTGTGGCTTGTATGGATGGGAATGAGGATTAGTATGGCTAAGATGTATGGAGGTAGTGACGGGTGTATTGTCTAAGAAGGGATGCGTGACTTAGTTGGTCTGAGTCATGCGTCAGAACGTTGTTAATGAGAAGAATGAGACAAAGGTCTTAGTGTCTTAATCCTAAGGTGAATCATGGGTTCACTTTGGTGAAAGAGCACTCGAGGCAAGACCTAAGTTGGAAGATGTGGTGACCGTAAGTGGTCCCCGAAGGTTTTAACGTAGTGAAGGTCACGTAAGTGCACGGGATAGAAGGAGTGTTCCAAGTATAGCATAGCTCTATTTATAGTTAAGTTGCTTATGCACTAGATAGAGAATGACGTTAAGGTTATGTATGCATGTAGGTTGCCAGCTGACACGCGCATGAATGGATTGCATGGTATGAAAGTAGCGTGAAGTCCAAGTAAGTATTACGTTCATGCCCTTCTGAAGTTTTCTAGAAATTACGAAATGAAAATGAAAAGCTCTTCTCCTTAAGAAAATGTTTACGAAAGAAGATGCCATGCTTTCAAACGTATATGTACGTACGGCCCCTCCATGAAAGCCCCTTTTTACACACCCAAAGTTATTAATTGTACGCATGCGAATGGATGACTATAAGATGTATCTATTGTATGTATTTTTCAAAGAAACGAACTGATGAAAATGCACGAAAGATGAGCTTGAGCCAACGCCTTCACAGATCCTACGGACCGACGCTGTCGCGAGTGCCGCGAGGTGATGCTCGTGGACGCTGCGAAGGCCGACGTCCAAAGTGATGCTTACGGATGCTGCGAAAGGCGAAGTTTGAGCCCCTGCTTTATGTTTTATGGACGGTGCGAACTGTCACTTTTGTGAATGCCGCGAGGTGATGCTCGTGGACGTCATGAAAGAGGACGTTCGAGCCCATCCTCACGAAATGATGTTTTCTCACGAAAAGAAATGTTTTATCATGTTAAATGAAAGAAAGCTCTAGCTCTTCAGAGCTGGCATGAATGAATGAAAGGGTACCAATGAATGGGCAGATTGCAATGCCGGGTAAGTAGTACTGGTAGTGCACCCTAACACATGGGGCGTAACAGTGTGTACCGGCCTATGAAAGTGAAAAGAAAGAATGTATGTATATACGTATGTACGCATGCACGAACGCACTTTAAGAATTGAAGGCACTGATGGGTGAAACGTTTTACGAAAAGAAAGGAAAACCCCGTCCAGTGACGTTTTCAAACGAACGCACGTATGCACGCATGCATGTATGTATAGTATGTACGAATGATGAATGCATGAATGAAAACCTACGTTGTTATATTTTAACTGCATGAAGTAATTCTTACGAGTCTTCGACTCATTTTAGTCTTTATGCATGTCCCTACCCCCCACAGGGAAGGAATTGAAGCACGCGTCGGGACGGACACGGCCCATGGGGAAGAGCACGGAAGTCTAGGCACGAGGGTCAGATGTAAGGGAGGCCTTTTTATTATTAAAAATGATGTTTTCCGCTGTAAATCTCTTTTATTGCAAAAACACATTTTTATTTTATAAATGTAGAGTCTTGCACCCTGGGAAGAAGCAAAAAGTTTTAAATCGGACGGTAATTCCCGTCGTCCTTTCTCAAAATATTTTATACAAAGATCCACCACAAGGACGGGCATTACAGTATCAATATATGAATGCATGAATGCCTCGAACTCTTGAAAAAATGAAGGCACTGAAGGGAGATACGTTTTCCAAAGAGAAAACCTTTTTTTTTTTTTTTTTAAATCTCGTCCAGTGATGTTTTCAAATGAACACATGTATGCATGTACGTATAGTATGTATGGAATGATGAATGCATGAATGAAAACCTATGTTATTATATTTTAACTGTATGAAGTAATGCTCATGAGTCATCGACTCATTTTAGTTTTTATGTATGCCCCTCCCCCCACAGGAACTGAATGAGCAGTATGCATCAAGACGGACACGGCCCATGAGGAAGAGCATGTAAGTCTAGGCATGATAGTTTAATTGTATGAGAGGCCTTTGTATATTAAGACTAATGTTTTCCGCTGTAAACCTCTTTTATTCACAAAGCACAATTTATTTTATAATGCAGAGTCTTGCACCCTGGGTATAGAAGTAAAAAATTTTAAATCGAACGGTAATTCCGTTCATCCTTTCTAAAATCATTTTGTAAAAAGTCCCACCACAAGTACGGGCGTTACAGGCTGGTGCGTGATTCTCACTTGCCCGTTTCCTCCTTCATCGTGGCTGAGGTGGCACAATGATTCAGTACCCTCATCATTACCTACAGCAGGAATCTCGAGATCTATTCCCAATGGTTTACTTTGATTAATTTAAATACCATTTGCATTCTTATTATTTTACTAACCTTTTGGTGTCCATCGACGTAGCGATGCACACACGAGATACCCTAGGCAGCGCACCTGATCATCCATAAGTTTGCTATCTCACGTTAGAATATTATTTTTACTGCTAACACTTTTCTATAGTCTGGTTGTGTTGACCTGGGCCTTGTGCCCAGTGGAGCGTTGGGAATTAAATTGTAGTTGGTCTGAAATTGGGCCTTGGGCCAGAAATGGAGGTTGGGAAATTGCGTGTAGTTCGGTTGTGAATTTGTGAAACTGGTTGGTTGTGACTTGCTGTGACTTGTATAATTGCCTACTGAGTGATCTTCCATGTCATCCAATATTTCTTTGTCATGCATCTATGCATTTTACATTATGGCTAATTGACCTGCTTATATAACTGTGGGTGGTATGTGCGGGTTATAGCATGTGCGTGCATGTGTATCATGGCCCAAGCTGAGATGGGGCATTAATTCGATGGAGTTTCTCTGGTCACCCGGGAGCATAATAAACTGAGTGACGTCCCTTGGGCTATTGCCGGGCAATAGTGGGGTCCGTCAAGATAGTAAAGCTCTTGTCACGTCCCGTGTTGGCGAGGGCTAGAGGATGCCTAGTCATGGTACGCACGGGGCGCGGAGCTAGGCATCTCTCATTATGAAGTCACATGCACAGTCATTACCCGTGGTATGACGAAGGGAGCCAGAGTGTGCGAATGGTCCCTAGGTTAGACCATGGTGCATGCATAACTAAAATGATTGTATGGACTTTATATGGATCACGACGCCAAGCCGAGATGGGACATTATCTCAGTGGAACCCCTCTGGCCACTCGGGAGCGTAATAAACTGATTGACGTCCCCTAGATTGTCTTCAGGCGACAACTGGCTCAGACGAGATGGTTACGCTCTCGTGCCAACTCCGTGGCCCTTCGCTGGTAACGATTAGAGGATGCCTGGTGACAGTATGCACCAGGAGCGGAGCTGGGCATCCCTCGTTACAAAGTCACATGCACGGTAGTTACCCATGATGTACCGAAGGGAGCCAGGGTGTGTGGATGGTCCCTTGGTGAGACCATAGTGCATGTGGCGCCCACAACCCCCATGTAAGGAGACACGTGAATCGAGACGCAGGGATGATGACAACAGGGTCACAATCCCAACGTTAGTGCCAAGTGTGTGTACATGCAACAGTGTACAAAAATAACGCAGCGGATAATTAATACAACTAAGTACCAGAATTGTTAATACAATTTAAATAGTCAGTAAAAATGTTTAAAAATTATACAGTCATCCAAAATAAATATTTTACAAGTCTCAAACCAAAACGAGTGATCCCAGATCACTCCTCGGGCGGAGCCGAATCCTCAGGCTCACCCTCAGCCTCATCTGCATCGAAATCTGCGTTACCATAAAATGGTACCGCAGGTAAGTATAGACCAAACAACTACGGGATAAAAATACATTAATGCGACCAACATGCATGCATATGATGAAATATGCATTAGATCCAAAAATACTATTTTCCTCGAAAATAGATATTTTCAACACACGCCAAAATCCCATTTTGGCCCAAAAATAATACTCTGTCATTTTTCCAGAAAATGACCCAAGTCAATAAAACATCATTTTCCCAGAAAATGAATCACATAAAATCCTTTTAATCAACACACGCTATTTTTCCAGAAAACAGCCTATTATTCCATTAACCAATGCACCATGATCTCCCCTAGGGATCATCCGCACGTCCTGGCTTCGTAGCGATGCTCGGTTCCGCGCCCAGCGCGTTTGTGGCCAAGCATCCTCTAGCCCCCGCCAGCAGAGGGGCCACGGAGTCAGCATGAGACCATCTCGTCCTATCCCATCGTCGCCCAGCGACAATCCAGGGGACGTCACTCAGTATATTCCGCTCCCGAGTGACCAGAGGAACTCCACCGAGATAATGCCCCATCTCGGCTTGGGGTCGTGATACACACGCACCCAAAAATCCTTTAACACATGAAAACCCAGTTTTCATGAAACACATGAACATGAATGCATGTACACGAAAACCCAGTTTCCTTTACAAACATGATCATGCGTGCAATATGCCATGTACATAAACAACACCAAAACCAACAACCAACAACCAACAATTCACAATACCAACCAAACACACAACTCTGTCCACAATCCATCCGACCCCCGAACTCCTCGGACTCAGTTTGGCATGTCCAACCAGTTCACAATAATAAGAGTTAGTGCAAAAATATATTTAAATCCCATTAGTTCTTTGGAAAAATACTTACAGTGCTATATAATAATTTCTGAAGGATCATGGAGCTACAAAAGGTGACGACACAGCAACGTAACAGTGTAAAATACACTGTGGTCGTGGGTCTCAAATACCCACTTTTGAATGGGGACAAACTAAGACCCAAAATTGATAGCGTAGGGCCTAGAGAGGTCGGTGAAGCCAATGGTGGTGGTGGTTTGTCGTGGGTGGCGGCGCAAAGGGTGGTTTTAGGCCAAAGATGTCCAAATCGGAAATGGAGATAGATAGGCTTCACCGGTGACGGATCGGAGCTAGGGTTGGGTGCATTAGGTTGCTAGGAGGTCGAGGATGAAGTGGTGAAGAAATGATGGCCGGTGGTGGCGCGACGGTGGCGCTGGAGTGAAGAGAACACCGCGGCTTGGTGTGGTGCGTGGGGGCTGTCGGCAGCGCGAGGGAGGCGGGTTGGGTGAGGCGATGGACGCACGGGGAAGGGGAAGGGGAAACCTGTCGCGCGGGGGGGGGGGGGGCTGGGGGAAAGAAAAAGAAAAAAAAGAAAGGAAAGAAAAGAAAAAAGGAAAAAGAAAAATGAAGGGAAAGAAATGAGGTTCAATCCTCATATCTTGGGTCACAGAAAATGATCCAACGAAAATGATTTTAAAACAGCAAATCCATTAAAATAAATTAAACGTAATGATACAATGAAAATAAAATAATTAAATCTCACAATCAATTAATTTAAAAAGAACAATTTAAATGTACAACAATAAATAAATATTAAGAAAACATAACAATTTAATTTTCACAATTTAAAGATCATAAAATAAACCATTTAAAATATCCGATAATTTTAAAACAACAGAATAAATTTTTGAATTATTAAAATATTCCTTCAATAAAAATACACTAAAATACGGGGTGTTACAGTGCACACGTAATAAAATGGTTGTGTCTTGGGCCAAAGGGGCCTTTGGCTTGAGTGTTCTATTTAAATGTGTTCTTTTTGCTTATATTGATGTCTTACTTTGTTGGTTGTATAAATGTATGTTTTAAATTCTTGGTTGTTGCGTGTTGATTACTTGCAGAGATTGTGAAATCTCACTGGAATGAGTATTAGCAGAGGAATCGACCCCACCTAAGGAGTGAAGGTTTGGGCTATTTTCGTATTTGTTGTTGGAGCTTGTTTTAGTTCCTTTATTCCAATTGGATGACTATATAAACCCCTTTGGTGGTTTTTATTTTGGGTTGTAAGATTTAAAATTTTCTAGTACTTAGCTTTGACTACCTTTTACATTCCACTACAATAAATGACACATATATTGCATGCTTGCACAAACTAGCACATGGCGTTGGGGTGTATGATCCGTGTGGTCAACATCCCGGTGTTAGGACTTCCACCAAATCACAGGTAGGGGTCGAGGGCGCCACAGGTGGTATCAGAGCAGTTTGGCTCTGGGTAAACCATAAGTCACTTAGGTAGAGTACCAGAAGTTTAGGCTTCAATCTTAGTTTTATAGGCTTGAAAATTTGGGGGGTTAGACTTTGTTTTAGCAATGTTGGCTTGAATTTGCAACTTGATAGGTATGAATATTTAGTATAGTAGGCCTGAACTCTTAGCCATTAGGTTTGTTTTTGTAATATCAAGGCTTGAAGGGGAACGACATGGTCTAGGCGATCTCATTGCAGCAGGACCTGAAGTCACAACTGAGGTGGGTAATATGTAACGCCCCGTCCCCGAGGGTCCGGAGAGTTAACTCATATAACCTGATAATCAACAAATTTATAGACTCCATAATATAACGTCATCAGAATACTACAAAGTCTCTTAATAAAATCTGCCACTTCTCAAAAATCTTCTATGAGTAATCCACTATGCTTAAAAATCATCTCACCGATACTCCATAATCCTGATCCTTAGCTGGTCTATTCAAAATCATCTGAAAAATGAATGGAGATAAGGGGTGAGTTATCAACAACTCAGTAAGCAGAAGACATATACTAGTGTGTAAACATGAGCATTTTCACAGAGTTCGGAATGCAGAAACAAAACATTTCAGTATCAATATGCAAATCTCAAACAAATACGTTTTATCAGAAAATCAGAGCGACTTCTCAAATATTTCATATTCAGAAACCAACTTTTCATGTTCAAAGACTCCTTTGGCACAACATGACTGAACAACTTCGTCTTATCATATCATATCAGAACAGAGACCATGTTTAACCCCCGTGGTAGGGTTGTCCATCCTGCGGAAAGCCAAGCAGAACATAAATCACCGTGTTACCAAAGCGATTGCACTCAGAACAGAAAACCACTATTATATCCCGTGGCAGGGCCAGAGGTCACTATTATATCCCGTAACAGGGCCACATATCAGAGCAAAACAGAATCAGAATCACCATATCAGAGTCAGAATCAGAGTCAGAAAGTCATGCCAAAGGTTTTTCAGATGCCACATCATAACAGAGTACAAAACAGAATAGAATCAGATCACAAAACATACTTTATGCACAAAATTTCATATTCGCTCTCTTTTTCAAAGTTCAGAAATAGAATATCGGAAATAAGCTCATGTCTACACCTGTCATGACAGAAAATACTTTCTTCTTAAACAGAATCTTATGAGTAATGCAGAACAAATATCTGAGGTTGTTTTCAGATTTCTTTTCATAACCAAACAAGCACATTTTCCAAGAAGGACCTTAGTTCATTTTATTTTAATGCAAAGTCTAGCATAGGAACCCCGCTTACCTGGACTTCTTAGCTTTTCAGAACTTTCCTAAAAAATATCGAACAAATATTAATCGTCACCTATAAAATAATCACGTAACTTCCATAAATTTCCAATCAACCACGTATTTCGATATTAAAACTTAAAAATGCTAAAAGAACCTATTTTAAGAACCTCAAAACCTAAAATTCTCATAATACCTAAAATACCAACATTTTCTAAGACCAACAATATTCACTTAATCGAAATCGTACTGGAGAAGAAAATTTATCGAAAAAGTATTATGATACTTATAGAACTCAATAAAAATTAATATTCAAAATATCTAAAATACCAACAATATTTTATAAATAAAAAGAATACATTGATTACTAAACTTTTCCTAAAATAATTCATGAAAAACTCACCTCTTATGAAAAATAGATTTACTTACTTTAACTAACAATATTGTCAAAATACAATATAATATTTATTAAAACTTAAAACAAAATCCTAATTAAATATAAACTCAACACACAAAAATTTCTTCTCAGCCGAAACTCAAACCGTGAACTTTCCTAATATATATTGGCTTAAAACTAGTAAGTGCCCAAGTTAAAACTTTACTTAGAAATATACACACACACACACACACACACACACACATATATATATATATATATATATATATATATAAATATATAAATAGGCACCCTATACGTAAAACAGACGATAAACAAACAATAGAATAAACGAAAAACATGCAGCGGCGGCAGGGACTCACCGAGATGGTGAAGTGCGACGGCGCGGCGTGCGACGGGAGGTGGTGCACTCGGTGGCTATGCACTGGACGAGAAAGAGAGAGAGAGAGAGATGCACGGTGAGAGAGAGCTTACGGGAGAGTAAACCAACGTGAGAGACAGAAAACAGAGAGGGAGATACCGTGCGGCGGGGCGGCAAGAGGCGGACCTGGGGTGATGGAAAACTTCACCGGCGGTTTCTGGAGCCGCAACGTGAAGAAGCTCACGGTGGTTAAAGGTTGCAATGGCTCACGGTAGGAGGAGAACCATCCTCTGTTTCGGGAGTGAAAAACAGAGGCTGCGGGATGGCTATCGAAGGCTACGGGTTCACGGCTGGGTCACGGTGGCGGCGCATGGCAGCGTTGAGGAGGAGCAAGCGGTGACTTGACTTCCTTGGGAGGCTGCGGTTTTCCAGGAGACGGTTGGATAAAACCGTGAAGATGCAGGATGGCTTTTGGCCGTGCGCGGGCGAGTCTCTTGCCGTGCGATCCGCTTGCTCAGCGTCTCACGTGGTGCAATGGTTTCCCGCGGTTGCTGACCTCCTTGTATGAGCGGAACGCTCTCACGGTAATGGCATGCTGCTGCGGCTAAGACCGAGACAGACACGATGGCGCACAGAGAGGCGTTGAGCCTAGGTGAAGGACGCTAACGGTGGCTTCAGTTTTACGTGCGTGGAGATGGAAGTTGACGTCGAACTAGGAGGGGCTGCACGATGGTGAACTCTGGAGGCTGGTGGCAGTGACGGCACAGGGTAGTTTCGAAGGTCTAGGGTGTAAGTGTGAAAATATACGGGTGCTAAGAAAACCCTAGAGAAAGAAAAGAGATAGACGTGCACCGTGTAGTGCCGTGCGTGGGAGAAAAAAAAACAGAAATGAAAAAGAAAAAGAAAAAAAAATAAAACAAAACAATAACAATTAAAGTCCAACATTAAAATTATTCATTAAAGCAAAACGCAAATTTAAAAACAAACATTAAATAATAACACCAAAGCACATCCAAATAAATTTCACAACTTAAAAATTATAAAATAAATCCAACGAGAAAAATTCGATAAATTTTTAAAACAAGAACAATAATATTTAAATTAATTATATAAAAAAAAATCTTCCACATAAAATAAATAAATACGCTAAAAAAAATACGGGGTATTACATAATAGCTTTAAATCACTTAGGATAATTAATCTTAGATTTCGTAAGATTTATGAAATGAGTTTAGGGAATAGGAGGTTGTAGGTTCAACGAACATCAAGGAAATATTTATAAGAATTTTATTTAAGTTTTAGGAGTTTGCAGACTTTAAGGAATGATTTGATATCACTTAAGGTTTTAGATTTTGAAAGCTTCGAGTGACAATTGTTTTTATTTTTAGGTCTAAGGTCATCAATCTTGCAAACTTCGAAAAGTGATTCTTGCATAATTTTAAAGTTTTAGAATTGTAGACTTTAAGGACTGATTTATAGTAAGATTTGAGTGTTTAGTTCTGCAGCCTTGGTACACGAGCTTGATCAATCTGAAGTCAATTAGTCTATAACCATTAAAATGGGGTTTGATCAGAGTAAGTTAAATTGACCACATTGTTAAATTATGTAGTTTTTCATCCTTTCATTGTAGTAATGTGAATTTCCTTTAAGCACCATGGTTCTTTTTTAAATATACTTGTAGTTATCTAATAGATTTCGAGGATGTTGAGACTTTTGGGTAGGAGAAACTACTTATTAATTTCCCTTTAAGTAAATCATTCATTCTCAAATTGACCACATTGTTAAATTTTGTATTTTATCCACTTGGATGACTAGGTTTTTTGTAGGATTATAAGAAGTAATCTGTGAAATCCCCCAGAACATGCAATGAAGTACTCGATGTGGATAATAAATGTGGCACCCAGGACCCTCCACGACACCGGGATAAGGGCTGCT
This sequence comes from Juglans hindsii, assembly GCA_003123825.1. NCBI lineage: Eukaryota > Viridiplantae > Streptophyta > Magnoliopsida > Fagales > Juglandaceae > Juglans > Juglans hindsii. The sequence goes on along the minus strand of QEOW01001028.1, from coordinate 367,727 downwards.
CGGGTCACACACCCCACTACCAGGTGCGAGTGTGTGCGAACATGCATCATGTGTATAATTTAAAAAATGTAGTGGAAAAATAATAAGGCAGTCTAGAAACAAAGTACTAGAGAATTCAAATACAATCCTACAAAGAAGTTCTCCATAAAGTTATTATAGACATCCAGCTAATCAAAATTAACCACATGTCATCACCCCTAAGGTGGGGTTGGTCCATCATGCTGAAACCCTTACTCTGCATCAAAGTCTACGATTCCATGAAATGAAACCGTAGGTGGGAACACCACAATGAGATCTCACAATTTCAAAAATGGATGCATCCAACAAACAGGGACAACAACAAGAAGAAATTAAATTACCCTTCTTTGTAACCTTTACCCAAAACTTTCTTCACCTACAGTCACTCATGCCAAAAATCACATCTCCATTTAGAAAGTGTTCATTTAAAAACACAATGTGCACCGTCATCTCCTCTAGGAACCATCCACACACTTTGGCTCCCATCATCCTACCATGGCTAATGACCATGTGTGTGACTTTGTAATAAGCGATGCCCAGCTTCATGTCTAGCGCATACGTATCTAGACATCCTTTAGCCCCTGCTAGCAGAGGGGCCACAGAGCCGTAGCAACAACTTTACCATCTTATACAAGCCTGTTGTCGCCCGGCGACAGCCCAGGGGACGTCACTTAGTTTTACACACTCCTGGGTGACCACATGATTTCCACTGGGATAATACCCCATCTCAGCTTGGGGTCGTAATATGCCTGCACCCACAAAATATGCTTTTAATCATTTGACACCAAAAACGGTTTTAACAGTTTCACATCACAACCATAGAATAAAGCACAATTAATAAAACCATGGCAAGCCATAACAATTTTAAAATGCAGATGCATGACAAGTAGTTATTGGATGACTTGGCAATAGTACCATACAACAAACATCACAGATTTCATAGTTTCAAAGAAACAGGCTTTCCACACTACACTCGATTCCCAATGCCCCATCCGGCCCTCAGCCAAAAATTCCAACATCAACACCAACTACAATATTATATCTTAACAATTCACAGGACCCTCGACCACTAACCAAACACAACCAGACTGCATAAGAAACACACTTGTCCAGCATTTGAAATCAGAGGGTCAGTTTAGGGTTTTACTTACAACGCGGAACGAAAACTCTGGATGATTGGGCATGCCGTCTAAGAGATCCCGCGAGTGTGCATGCGTGAGGATTGCTGCAAGTGGGAAAAATATACCAATAATTAATAACACCAACAAAAATAAGAAACAATAAAATGTAAGGTCACACGGCTTACAAAGGTGGCGGCGTGGTGGAGGTAGTGGTAGATCTGGTCAAAACGGGGAGAGCTACAACTAGGAAGATATAAAAGGATGCAAATCTGTCATGACAATGGGTGGAATAAAGGAAACACGCGGCGGAGGGTGGTGGAGCACGGTGGAGCAGTGGCTAAAAGTGAGCCTTAGCTCATGAGTTGGGTGGAGTCAAGGGAGGAAGAGGCTGGGAATGGGAAGGGGAAGGCCAGGTGGTGATCAAACGGTCGCTAGAACATGGCTGGGAGCAGTGGCTTGCAGCGGTGCATGGCTGCCCTAGGCCAAAACTACTCCTAAAGCTACGGGAAGGTAGATCTGGAGGTGAGGAAGGTGATGGGACTACGTTTGGGAGGAGGTAATGGCGTTTGAGGGATGATTTGGGGATGGAGAGACTCGGCCTATTTATAGGCTGGTATAGTGGGGGCTTCACAAGTGTCGCATGCATAGCTTACAATGACTGGAAGGCAGCGGCGGCGAGCTGCTACCATGGTCGCAGGCCTCATGGGTTGCGAAGCTCAAATGGCACCTATTGGTGGAAATGGAGGGCAGCGATAGGCATGGGCAGTGGCCAGAGAAGAAGCACGAGCCAACCAAAACATGGTGGTGATCTACTAGACGTGAAGAGAGGTGTTGTAGGTCACAGGCTGAGGGAAGAGGTGGGAAGAAGAAGAAAAGGAAAATGAAAGAAGAAGAGAAGGGGGTCATGCGTCGTAGGGGGAAAATAAAACTTTAGGGTTTTCACCTCTTTGAACCAACACGACGTCCTTTAAAGGGAGGAAAAATTGAGTTTTGTCTATGCCTCAAACGGCACCGTTTCAGGTGGGGGAAGGTGTTCGGCATCATGCACACGGGGCTGGGCCCAAAGTCCAATCATTTCACACTAAATGGAAAATTTATCCAACTCACACAAAAATAACCTACTTCACACAATTAAGCCCACTTAGCATAAGTCGGGCTCCAATTTCACCAAAGAAATACACATGCACATGAGCAAACTTGGGCCCTCACAACCTCCCACTCTTAAAAGAATTTCATTTTCGAAATTGAAAAGCTTAAACCATCAAACTTCATAACAGTTTACAATATAGAACTCAACATTTGTTTGGAACAAGATATACTGTCAATAATACCCAAATAGATATGTGTACTTTTCCCTCATATCCACCTCTCTCTCCCAAGTGAAGTCCTGAGCCGTCGGATCTTCCCATGACACATTCACCAATGGTATTGTCTTGGATCTCAGCTTCTACTCCTTCTAGTCCAAAATCTGTGTCGGTGCTTTCTCACATGTAAGGTTAGGCTGTAGTTGGTTGCTATTGAGATCAACAAGCCATGGCTCCTACTGTCTAAAACTCTTCCTCAGTGAGGATACATGAAACACTTCGTACACATACCTAAAATAATCTGGTAATGCAATCTTGTAAGTGACAGGGCCAACCTTCTCTGTTATCTAAAATGGGCCGACGTATCTTGGGCTAAGATTCCATTTCTTCCCAAATCTCTTAATGCGTTTTATGGGTGAGACTTTGAGGTACACCCAGCATCTTCCTCAAGAGACAGGTCTCTTCTCCTCGTATCTACATGACTTTTCTGACAACTCTGAGCTACAGCCATCCTGTCTCTCATGATTGACCTGATCCGTCATCTCTTGAATTATTTCTGGCCCAATAAGCTTGCTCTCACCAACCTCGTCCCAGTATTACGGTGATTTGCACTTCCTCCTGGATAGAGCCTCATTGGGTGCCATCCGAATGGAAGCTTGGAAACTGATATTGTACGTAAACTCTTTGAGCGGCAAGTGATTTTTCCAACTACCTTTGAATTCCAAGGCACAAGCTCTCAGCATATCTTCAAGAGTCTGAATAGCACGCACTGATTGGCCATCTAACTGAGGGTGCTAAGCGTCTATAAACTCTTCCAAAAATGGGATGTGAACCTCAGGTCCAAATCTGATACAATGATCTTGGGTATCCCATGCAACCTGACTATCTCATTCACATACAACTGTATTAACTTTCCTAAGGTGTTAGTATTCGTGACTGGTAGAAAATGTGCACATCTGGTCAAATGATCAACAATCACCCAAATAGAGTTCTTCCTACTCGGAGTCCTCGGCAGAACCACTACAAAATCCAACACAATATAATCCCATTTCCATTCTGGAATCGCGAGAGGTTGAAGGTTACCTCATGTTCTGTTTTAACTTACTGACATGTGGCACATCTCTCAACGAACGTGGCTATGTCCCTTTTTATCCCTTCCAACAAAAATTTCTCTTTAGGTCCCAGTACATCTTCGTACTTCTGGGGTGAACTGAGTTAGGGTCACATGTGCCTCTGTCAAATTCTTCTCCTTGCACGAGACTATTGAACTCCCTAGCCTTCTGCCACCTCACTATGTTAGGGAAAAAGCGATCATCAAACTCCTACTTAAGCGTTGCCTGGTCACAACAACAAGAGATCCTAGTTTCATCTCAAGGAGTTCCCGCTTAGTCTCCCACTAGGCGATAGCTTCTCCTTACAACATCTAGCTTGCATAAAGCACCTTCTAGGATTCGATGCACCCGCAAATCTTGAACATCTACTCTAGATCCTTGATCCATCTCCCAGCTCTGAGCAGGTCTTCCTCACCTGTAAATACAAGAGTCCTATGGGCCAAGAAACGCTCATAGAAGCAACCTCTCTGCTCCTCCTGAGTATGGGGTTCAAAGTTATGCTGAAGGAATTCTGTCAAGTAATTCAACGCCCTAGCGATGGACTAATTTCCATACCACACGGTAGTTCATCCTCGAGAGTTTGACCAAAAGCGTCGTCATGCGAAAACTTGGGTCGCACCATCTTTGCCTAGCAAAACACTACCCATTACTCCAACCCATCACTCCATCCCTTAAATTAAACAAAGACTTTTTAAATATTAAAGCCTAAATTTCTGGTACTGCACCTAGGTGACTTGTGGTTTTACCCAGAACAGAACTACTCTGATGCAACCTATGGCGCTCAGGACCCCCACATGTGATTTTGTAGGAGTCACGACACCTAGGTGAGGGTCGCTCGAGTCACACACCCCAACGCTAAGTGCAAGTGTGTGCATACATGCATCATGTGTACAGTTTAATAAACACAATAAAAAAATAATAAGGCGGTCTAAAAACTAAGTACCAGAAAATTCAAATACAATCCCACAAAGAAGTTCTCCATAAATTTATTACAGTCATCCAGCTAATCAAAATAAGAATAAAAGGGTAGTCCATCAACTACAACGAAAATAAACCCAGGTCATCACTCTTCAGGTGGGGTCAGTCCATCATGCTCAAACCCTTACTCTACATCAAAGTCTATGGTTCCATGAAACAAAATCCTAGGAGGGAACAACACGATGAGATCTCGCAATCTCATAAAGTAAAACCACAGAACAACAACAAAGAATTTCAACCATGGATGCATACAACAAACAGGGACACCCCCTTTTCTTCAAATAGAGTGGCTCATGCCAAAAATCACAATTCCATTTAGAAAGTGTTCATTTAAAAACAAAGTGTGCACCATGGTCTCCTCTAGGGATGATCCGCACACTCTGGCTCCCTTTGTTATACCACGGGTAATTACAGTGCACGTACCAAAGATCCACGTCACACAACATCGAAGACTGCTTCTCTCTAAGATGAAGGAAGAAATAGGCAGAACAGAAGAAATGCCGCCGCTCCTCGACTAGAAGACAAGAGCAAGAGAGAAAGGGAACGTCGAGGGAAAGGAGTCGGTACCGAGGTGACCGGCACAGACGGGAGAACAACCCTCAATGATTGGCGATAAGGGAGCCACCACTAGGTGGCTCCCATTCGCCACCAAGGCAGCAACACCCCCTTGGAGAAATTCGAACCATAGTGGGAAGGTCCGTGGGCGGAGGCATCACCTCATCAAGTAGGAAAGCACATGCCAGGCGGGCCCGATACTACGAGGTATACTTAGCTAAGAATCATCCCTCCAAACAACGAAGGGGTGACCCAATTTCGATAATCTCGTTCACAGAGGTTGATGCAGAAGGGATTCTGTACCCCCACAATGATGCCCTAGTGGTCACAATGCTCATCGCCAACTTCACCACCCGCAGAATCATCATCGACAATAGGAGTTTTGCGAACATCCTTTTTTGGGAAGCCTTCGTCAAGATGGGCATTGAGGCCTCCGACTGCTGCCAGCCCCCATGCCCTTAAGAGGCTTCTCCGGAAGCATTGTCCAGCCTGTGGGAACCATCATGCTATCTATCCTGGTGGGAAGTAGCCTCTACATAACCCCTGTTATGGTCGACTTCCTGGTGGTGAAACCTTCGTCGCGTACAATGCCATCATCAAGAGGCTCACCCTCAACAGCTTAAGGGCCGTCACGTCAACCAACCACATCAAAATGAAGTTCCCAACTCCCAGGGGAGTCGGGGAAGTTCGAGAAGAACAGGTATCGGTGATGGAATGCTACGTCTAGGAGCTGAAACAGAAAGATGAAGGGCCCTCCTTGGATGGCAACAACGGAACAAGATAGGCCAAGCACAATTGAAGAAACTGTAGCAAGCTTCCGTCTACACCTCGCCCTTGCAATTTTGAGGGGGGAAGGGATGGTGCACGGATTTTGAGAGAAGGATGGACGACGACCTCCCAAGACCGGGATTCTGTCTCCCTTAATTTTGTAACACCTCTTCATCTAGCTTGTACATTCCTTTTTATTTAATAAAACGTGACTTTTTAGGACAATGCAAAACATCTGCTCCACACTTTCATATTAACAAGTAAGGCACCAAAAAAAAAAAAAAAAAACCACCAACGAAACCTACAGCAACAAGATCTTCAACAGATTTCCTCCCCGTGGGGCACCATAAGGAAAGGCACCTACCCGCAGGCCTTATTCCTCCTGCAGCGAAGTGTGGGTCTTGTCACAAACTGCCCGAAATGACCTCCCCGCAGGATACTATTGGGAAAGGTCGGACCAAGGGTGACCTTATCCCTCTAGTAGAGGAGAGCGAGATCGACCTCACAGTCCTCCCAAATAAATTACCCCAACCTCCGCTGCAATGAAGAGTGGGATTAGCACCAACCTAACCCAACACTTACATTTCCTATGGTATCAACCAGCGGGAGCGGGTCTAGTGACAAACTTCCTGAACAATTTACCTCCCTGCGAGACTCAACAGGGAAAGGCTGGCCAAAAGGCGACCTTATCCTTCCCATAGAGGAGAGCGGATCCTAACTTTAAGATGTCCCGAAGACTTACCACAGCTCCTGTCACGGTGAAGAGTGATCAGCCAAATTGTTGTTCGAACTTACCTCCCCACTGGATACCACTGGGAAAGGTAGGCCCTAAGGTAGCTTTATCCCTCCCATGACGGAGTGCGGGTTAGTCCTTTAGCTACTCGAAATCAGAAAATATACCTTCCTCATAAGTGTCAACAAGCGGGAGCGGGTATAGTAACAAATTGCCAGAATAACTTTCCTCCCTGTGCAATACAAGGGGAAAGGAGGCCTAAAAGGTTACCTTGTCCCCGCCCCCCCCCCCCCCCCCCCCCCC
>QEOW01001028.1:345044-360795 GCA_003123825.1 Juglans hindsii | reverse complement strand
CCCCCCCCCCCCCCCCCCCCCCCGGGCAGAGGAGAGCGGGTTTGCCCTCTGCAGCAACTCAAAAATTTACCCCAACCTCCACTATGAGCAAAGAGTGGGTCAAGCACTAACCTTGCCCAAAATGTTACATTTCCCTGTGATGACAACGAGTAGGAGTAGGTCTAGTAACAGACTGCCCGAATAACTTACCTCCTTATGGGACTCAACATGAAAAGGCTGGTCTAAAGGCGGCCTTATACCTTCTGCAGAGAAGAACAGGTCCTGCTCTCGAGGCAAATCGAAGAAGTTACCTCCATGGGGAACCAAAAGGGGCTGGCAAATTTGAGGTAGCCTAACCTCTTCCCAATGAAGTGCGAGTTTTAGTCTTTCGACTGCTTGAAGTAAGAAGAATCTACAAAAGGGAAGCAAAGTACAGCAAAAAGATCGTACAGGCATCAATAAGCAAGAAACATATTGTGGTTATAAACACTCCAAATCTCGAGAGAAAAGATACAAGCAAGAGCAACAACGACACACAGCAAAACGCAGTAAGCGTGGAACAAAAAAAAAAAGGAAGAAGAAATACAGCGAGAAAAATGCTAAAACCATACAGCTAAATACACAAAATTGTTTTATTAATTATGCAGGATTACAAGGAACAAGTCACATCACAAAGTCACAAAGCTACAAGGAACAAGTTACATCATAAGGTCACAAAGCTACAAAGAACAAATTACACCGTAACATGGCCAGGGCTAATCTAAAAGATCCAGAAGACCTCACTGTTCTTGGATCCAAGCAAACCAAAAGGCTGTGATTTGGGTTCACATTTCTAGATGAAAGAAATGAGTTCGAGGTCTACAGTTGTGAGTGTTTTAGACAGCGACGGTCACCAAGGCACCACAGCGACGAAGGCCCTTCACCACAGCAACCAAGCCATTCACCACTACATCCAAGCAGGCAGCGTGTTTGATGTAGGTAGCGAATTCGGAGAATGGCTTTGAAGTCAAGCCTCGTAAGCAAAAGGGCGAGAACAAGTGAAACACAATAAACAAAAGGGCAAGAATGAGAACAAGGGGTCGAGGACCCCAATAACGAAGGATTGGGAGTTCAACCCTCTGTCGCACAAGCTGACACGACTAGGAGTGGAATGAATGCCATCTGAAGACCCGTTGCCCACTAGGGCATAAAGACTTCATCGGAGCCATGAAGGGTAGAAGAAAATGCAAAGAGACTCTGGAAGAAAAGTAAAGGAAAACAAAGGAACTAAGAACTCAAGCAGTAAAGCATGAGTCATAGAATAAAAAGGAAAAGGCAGAAGTAAGTATAATGGATTTCCTATCATAGCAAAGGGTCCTTATATAGGCGGGGTTGACGTTTGGCCCCTCGATGTGCCATAACTCCACGAATAGCCATGTATCCCCCTAGAGAACTAGAATCCCTTGATTATCGCAACCACTGCAGAGCATATCTACTGATAGGATGTGCATAATTAATGCTAATAAAGAAAAGAGCCATGGCGCGGAAATCAAAGGGATGCTATTTATTGTGGAAATGTAAATGGATTTGTGCTGCCACGTATGCAAAATACGAACGATCACTCAGCAAGGGACCAGGCAGGCCGTGAACTTGACAGGGCATAAGGTCAAAGGAAATAAGAAGAATTCTTCCTGAACTCGTCCGGAAAGAATTAGTAGGGTAACTATAAGAGATTTCTTCCCACTACTAAAAGCCTATTGGGCCTTTAGCCATTACCCGAGCCGAGGGCACTGAATAGTCAACAAGGCAGGTCAACCTAACAATTCATTGATGCTTTCAGAACCCAGAAATTTGCATAGTGCACAACAAAAAATGTAGAGGAAGAAAGCCAGTATTAAAGGCGTCCCAAAAAGCAAAGCAACTAGCAGGGTAGGAAAGGTTAAACCAGATGCCAGTAGGGTGGGACGAGAAACTTCAAAAGTGCGGTCGGGCACGACCGTCCAAATAACAATTAAAACGATGGCTATATTCCGAGAACAACTATCCATAGAGGATAAGTAAGCACAACATGACCGTGAACGAGGTAGGTAGGAGCTCTTCGGACCCCTTCACCACGGTCCCTAGGCCGGCTACCTAAAAAAAAAAATAAGGAGAAAGGAAAAACAGGCAGTGGCGAGACATGACAAACATGATATGTGCATTACTCAGTATAGGTATATATACAAGCTGCCGAGCGGCAAAATGCGGATACATGTGTAATATATATATATATATATATATATATATATATATATATAATCTTTAAGTCTCAACGCCAGGAGCATTGATCTCAGCAACAGTAGGAGTAAGGTCGGTCGGCTCCACCAATGCTGGTGCAGGTGCGACTGGACCAGGGAAAGCATTCGGCATCTCTTTCCTTCCCAAGTCATGGTTGGTTTGAAAGGATGCCTCGTTGGTGGGAATATTGCCAAGCACAAGCCGCTAAAGATACTTGGTGAAAGATCTATGCAGTTTCGGACTCTCCAGAAGGAATGACCGCATTGATTTACAGCCTTCAGCGACCCCACATCCCGACGCCTTATTGCGAAGCTTTGGGAACCACCTTAGTTGCCCTTAAAAGGAAAGGGCAGCGTCCTAAAGATTTTGGTTCAGTTACTCCAATCCGTCCTTCTCTTCTCGCGCTTGGGATAAGTCGCCCATGCTCCAGCTTCTTCACTCTCTTGCGCTCACACGATAGCTTGTGTCTCGTCCTCTCAAGTTCACGCTTCAACTATTCCCTCTCCTCCAAGCTCTCCTGAATGGCTGCCTCCTGATCATCCACAATAAACGCTGCAAGCTTAGAAGTGCCCTGGTGACGTGAAGGAAAGACTAAGAAAAAGGAAAAAAGTAAAGGCGGGAAAGGAACGATCAAGCCTCATGGAAAACGCTCGACAAGCACCCAACAACCTGACCGATGGCTTCCTCTTGGCACCCCTCCATGGCTAGCCAGAAAAGAGAAGGAAGGGCCTCCACAAGGCCTACAAACTCAGGTAATCCCGCTGAGACTTCAGCAGGAACGGGAGGGTCCCCACTTGAACCCCCCGGATGGGGGCTGATCGCAGCATCTGGAAGGGAGTTGTTCCCGGTTGGATACTTGACCCAAGTTAGTGGTTCATCATGCGGACCCTTGCCAACTGTTTCACCAACAGAGCCACCACCTTCGGGGACCTTCACCTGGACGAGTGGATCTACAACCAAACTCCTCGAACCATCATCAGTTGAAATAGGAGCAAAGGAACTCCCCCACTTTGGGGATGCGACCTGGACAGAAGAATCCGCAACAGGACTCTTCGAACCCCCAATGACTGCAACGTTTGGAGGAGATTTACCTTTTGTACAATCTTTTGCATCTGCATGGTTGCTGGAAGAAACCTCCACCCCTTCATCACCTGTTTCAAGAGAGTGACTCCCGACGGCTGAACGAGACAAAGAAGGAGGGGAGATCCATGAAGAATGTTGTCCTTCATTAGGAGTAGTAGCCGTGAAAATACTCTAAAGGAGGGCGTCCATCTCGACCTCACCCTTGGACCCCTCAATAGTCACCATCGGAAGAGGCACCAGAGGAAAACTACTCGCCCGCAGCAATTGGCACTAGGACCGCCACAGTAATGGGAGGTCCCTACGTTAAGGGGTCTTATACCCAGGAAAGAGGCCTATCCGAGGCCCAAACACTTTCGAACTGGAGTGACTTGGGGCCTTGGAACAACCAGCCTATCTTCAGAAGGAAGGTATCCTAGGGGAGGTAGAGAGCTCCTCAAACTCTCGTCGGAAAGGAGGACCTCGGAAAAAATGCTATTAGGGTGGTTCTGCACCCATTCTCACACGATCGCAAGGCGCTTCGCTTCATATGGAGTGGTTGTCGGATGCATAACCCGACCAATGGTAGTTCACTTGGCCCATCGAAAACTCCCATCCATGGCCAGATACAAAGAAGAATTTCAGAGACTAGTCTTTTATCTTGCGGCATCGCGACTCCAAGGTGACTAGAGCATGGGATGCCTCGAAGTTGCATACATTCCCCTTTAGATGTATCACCCTATGAACAAGAAGTGACTCGCGGCTAGTAAGGTCTGCATTGTCCGAGAAGGATTCCAACATAACCCGCAAGCAGATAATGCGGCAGTACATCCATAATCTCCTGGCATTCGGGTTTAGTTGGGAAAGGGTCAAGTCGAGTCGGTTTAGAAGGTCATAAAGAGGGTGAGGGAATGGCTATCTCAAGCTGCATGAAAACATGAAAGGATACAGAGCCACCTTGGTGGAATGACCCTCTGCGTCAAGAGCGCCTTTGTCAAGGCCAGGAACATCGAAGGAAACAAACTCTGGTACTTGGTAGGTTAGGGCTAAGGAGGCCAACGTTGGTTTGTTGGTAGTCGAGCGCCATCTGGTACCCAAAAACAATGACCCAGTATCGGTGGTGCCCTAGCCAGAAACATTGGGTTGAACAGATTTTTCAAAGGCCATCACTACCAGAACATGAAGTAGCAAAGAAGACTAGTTGAAGAGGAAAAAAAAATCATGGGAACTAGAATATTGGTACATTCACAATGTCGTGGGTGGAAACCAGGTCCCACTCCCACATTTTATAAAAAGAAAGTGATGATTAGACTCTCATGCATTGTGGCAATAAGAATACTCATCATTTCGGATTCAGAGAATATGGTTTATGAAGCGACTCAAACAGCCGCTTGACACCCTTTGGTTGAAAAGATGTTATGAAAAGGTGAGCCCATGACATCATGGAAGATAGAAACGCTGTCAGAAATGCCAACCTGCAGAAGCCTCCCAGACCTGAAAAAACCTAACCAAGGTTCCCGACCTTTGTAGGAAGGCAATATCGAATCATGATAAATTCCCACCATACTTGTCCAATGAGAATTAGAGGGGTAATTGTAAGGAGATTTTCTCCTCAAGGCCCAATTAAGCCCAGCCCGAAGCAGAAAGCTATTAACTTAGCCCACTAGAAGGCTCCTCTGTACATGACCTGTTGGAAGGATGGTGCTGCTGAGGATGAGACTCGTCAATCTGAGGAACCCTCGAGTAGTGTCTAGTCCTCGAGTGCCCGCCCGCACAATAGGCATGATATACAAATAACTGTTGATATACTAACTAATTGAACTGAGTTATTGCATATTTTATACATTTAGAACCAATATATTTTATTTATTTCATTACATTATTATTGGTTTTAGATGGAAAAATGATTAAAATGAATAAATCCGAGTTGTGATTTAAATTGGTTAATAGCATGATTTATGCTTAATTTTATAACTTGTGATTTAATTGGATAATGTTCATTCACATGCACAACATATTTTTGAGATTCTATTATTCTTTTTTTTTTATTTCTAATTTCTATTGTTTTTATAGGTCAAGAAATGAAATGTTTGAGAAAATTCAAGGTACCAAAAGGTCAATAAATGAAAAGCTTGAGAAAAGTCGAGTTTATAGAATGGATATACTTTAGTATTTTAATCATAACTTTATGTTCAAATATCGGATTGATACGATTCTTGATGCGTTTGAAAGCTATCTTAAACGGATACAAAGTTGTCTCTAATAAGAATTTCCAAATTCGAACTCTTGAAGCGTGTACGTGGCTACCAAGTTGAATCCTAAAATTTAAGCGATTTTATGTACGGGATTATGAAGACATTAGGGTTTCTTTCCTACCATATTTAAGCATATCATTAGCACAAAATTGGAGACTTTTTACAGAGCAGCGCTACACATTTGAAGAACTCTTCCAGGGTCTAATTGCCACTCCAATCGCTTCCTCCATTGCCTACCACCTCCATCTCCATTCATTTGGCTTGTTCTTTTCACTCTCTACTATTTACTTAAGTTTAGTTTAAAGTTTATGGAGTAATTTTGAGATTTTTGACTTAGAAATTTGGACAATTTATTTGCTATTTATTTTACTTAATGTCGTTATTTTTCTTACTGTTTTAAGATTTCATTGAACAGTGATTACAATTGTTATGGATTAATTTTGTGAATTTGTGATTTGAATACAAGGATGAATCCTAGAATCTTGATTTTGGGGCTTTTCAATTTTCAGATCGTATTTTGTCAATTACTTTCTAATCTAGTTTAATTCTTAGCTTAGTTTTATTAATTTCTTAGTTCTATTGCATATTAGATTGATTAAAGTTTAATTAAGACTTAAATAATTTCAGTTTTATTGTTTAATTTTCAGATTAATTAAGATTGTTTAGTTTAGTTGATTCTTTGATTGTTAATTTCAATTTGTTAATCTTTTACATTTCATTTCGATACTCAAAAATCAAAAAATATGAATCTAGTCCATGACTAGTGCTCTTTTCATTCTTGTTGCACTTTTCTATCCATTGCACATACCATAATTTTTATTTTCTCTTTGTGAATATTTTTACCATTTTAAACGAGTTTGATTTTAAGTAACTTTCCCTAAGAAGACGATTTAGGAATTTATTCCTAATTATTACGCGACACCCTCTTGTACTTGGGATAGCCTTTGTGCTACTCATTTTTTAGTGAGTCACTAACATAGAAGGCATGAACGGACTAGAGGAAAGGCAAACTGGGAAGAGAAAGTTGGAGAAGCATGCAACATTAATGGTTCCACCACCTAGAAAATACACCACATTAATGAAGTTGTCACAGAACCACACTACATTTAAAGTCTTTGACAAAAAGGAACAGTAACCGGATACATGGACTTCAGGAAAGCAGGCACGATCTGCTCCACAAACTAATAATATAAATAACAGATCCTAGGAAAGAGAATACTCACTTTGGTCCTTAGACTCTCTTACTTATTTGCTACACTCCAATAATACTTACTAACTTTGGCATCAGAGGTTACCTGACCCCAAGGTCGCCCTCTCAAACCGCAGTCTTTTCTACCTTGTGCAGGGCCTGTTTTTTAAAATCGGAGTTGTTGGAGCTTGGCTTAAAGGTGTGCGAAACACGACGTTAACAACCAAAAGTGGCCTCACTTTTGAATTATTCGATAAAAACTAAACATCTCAAAAACTGATTGATTCAAGTTTTGATTGTACTGAACAAGAAAAGCAGGATTAATAACATGGAAGTACCCAACCGAAAGAGAAAAAAATCTGAACTGAAAAAATATATATATTCCGCATAATGTAATCCAATAAAAACAAAATAAGATTTGAATGATAAAAAAGTATATTTAATCAATTAATTCGAAGTAAAGAAAACAGATCAAGTTATATTATATTTTATAATATAGTTTATAAAATGTATTATAAAATATAATATAACTTGATTTGTACCGATTTTTTTATATTTAATCAAAAAAAGAAACTATATTTAATCAAACTATATTTATAAAAAAGTCTAGCGAGGCCGATTTCTACGGACTTTTTTTTCTTTATTTTTTTATTTATTTAATGGTTAAGTAAGTGGTTTTTTTATGAGAAATCATAGAGCCACCCAATTTTTGAAGACATGATATAATTTTGTACAAATTTTTTTAATTTCTTTTTCACATAATGATTAAGGAAATGTTTTTTTAATAAGCTTATAATTTTTTTTAAATGTTTAAAGTGACTTAAAAAATGTTTGAAGGAAAAAAAAATTACACAATTCAGTATCCATTCGATGGTACCGAATCTTCATCAGTGGGAGTAGCACTGCAAAATGAGTTTGTGAATTTTGTAATTTTAATTTTAAAAAATATTTAAATGATTTTAAAAAATATTTGAAAAAGAATATACCATGCATATTTCACGGCAAGGAAACTAACCGATTATTTCAAATTATTTCAAATCGGTGGTAAGAGTTTCAAATTATTTCAAATTATGATGAAAGAGAAGAGTCCTGCTATATATATATATATATGTAGGTTGTTAATGGCAAGGAAACTAAACCGATTATCATGGCTGTTGTTGGTGCCACCCAATCATTCGCCAATAACTCTAGAGAGCAACCCCAATTAGCCCTCGACAGTACTACACCAGATCAGAGCAACGACGTCAGTACATTGATCACAACGAATAATATTGCAACTGCTCATGATCAAGGGTTTCCTGCAGATATGGCTAATGAGTCAAACAATTTCAATGGACACATCAAGATTAAGGAAAAAGAAGTTCTTTCCAAACTCCCTCCCGGATACAGATTCGTCACAACAGACGAATATCTCGTCGTCTTTTACTTGAAAAAGAAAGTATGGAATCAGCCCCTGCCGATTAACAACAACGTGGAGGTTAACCTATATGCATATAACCCAGATTTTCTTGCAGGTATTACTGATCTTCTTCAAACATCCTGTTTCTTTTCTGGTATTCTTTTATGGTTTGAACTGTTTGGAACTGGAACTTTTCCAATGAAATTGGATTGAACATAACGTTGCATGATATAAAGTTTCTTTCTTGCTAATTATTTTTAATCTGAACGAGAGAATCATGGTATATAGGATCATATATTCCTAGCATATATATATGCGTTCCATCACTGCGGTTTTATATGCCCTTTATTGTTTTGGAAAGTGCTTCACTTCGTTTGACTGAATGTGTAATTATGCTTGTGGTTCTGTAAACAGTTGCTCTGTACGAGTGTCCAAGGCACTCCCGGCCCATCTCTTTCTATTGCCTTTTTTTAGAATTCAAAGGCTATATATGCGTTCACTGCGGTTTTATAGAGGTTTTAAAAAAGGTTGCATACATGGCCATATTTAAAGTTTTATAATGAAAGCCATGATATTAATTAGAAACAAGATCAAGGAGATTTTGATTCAATAATCATCCAAATTGGTGCAAACGGCCATGACATGCATGCAGTCACTGTCAGTTTCCCGTTGAAACATGCAAAAGCAAATGGGCAAAGCAATAAACATGAGAAGAATTAGCTCTTCCTTTTCCAGATTTTTTTTTTTTTGTAGGTCTCATCATTATTCTGACTTTTTATAACATCTTTAATAGTACTTTAGTAAAAAATTAACATTTTCCTTCAATTACAAGAAAACTACACGGGATATGGAGGAGCGGAATTGTACATTTTCACTCCAAGAGAACGAAAGTATCGAAATGGAAGCCGGCCAAATCGTGCTGCTGCTGGTGGATATTGGAAGGCCACCGGAGGTGACAGGGAAATCAAATCCAATGGAACCGTAGTTGGGTATAGGAAGACATTGGTTTTTTATATGGGAAGACCTCGAAAGGGTGATAAGACTAATTGGATTATGCATGAATATAGAGTCAAGGATCCACCTCCAAGCAAAAGGTGCTCAAATCACTAAATGAGTGTACGTGTCAGTTTTTCATCCTTTCATTTTATCACTAAACCACTAACATGATTGGAAAACTATGATCTTAAGCAGCTTTGAGATCCTTTTCCCAACCCCATTGTACTCAAATCATGGCATGAGTGTACGTGTTTTAAGATTCTTCTATTATTCTTATACTGACCATCAGCACTAAATCTTGTATTATGCAATCGGATGACTGGGTTCTTTGTAGGATTCATAAGAAACAGTCTATTAAATCCACCAAAACTCAATATCTACATGATGAATCGAGTGGAGATCTAGACGCTATTTTGAGCACTACTACAAATCCTGACCTTTACAGCTTGCCATCGGTTTTAAATTTTTGCAACTACAGCTATTCTTATCCAGACCCGAACTTGGTTTATCTTCCCGGTGATGAACCTGCTGGAATGAAGTGAGTAGTTATCTTTTGTTGATGATCCAGTTAGCTAGGTACTTAATAATTACTGGAAGTTTAGGTTCATCTAACTTACTAATATTGGGTAAGTTTCTGATCCCATGATATACTTCATATCTAATGATTGCATGTGGGGGTTGACTCCATTGAATTATTATTATTATTATTGTTATTATTATTATTATTATTATTATTATTATTCTTATATAGATTTGTTTAATCCTTGGATCGATATTATATAATTAGATTTTTCTGGTTAATTTGAGTTTAAAAATGTCATCCAAAAATAGAGGCACCAAAACAGGGTTTCTCTAGCAGTGCGCACATATACTGTTTTTGGTTAATGTAAGAATATTGAAATTAATGAAATACATCAACCATTTGTTTTTCGTGCTACGATATTTCCAAAGGCTAGCAACAAAAATTTTATTGTTACAAATACAAAATATGGGTGATTGCCACCACTTCATTCATTCACGCACGGATTCTATCTGCACTGAAGTAATGAGATGAATCCTAATTCAAAATCCAAAAATATTATTAAACATGTAAATAATTTTGCGTCGTTGCTCTATTGGTCCGTCTTCCCACGCTCAAGATGGTGTGTATGAAGCCCAGCCCATGTGAAGCTCAAATCTGAAAATGCATGCCTTTTTAGTGAGGCAGAGCCCAAATATGCAGATTAAGTGGATTCTTTTTAGTGTGAGTGGAGGCAAGATTAGGGCCCAACCCGTGTATGAGCCCATAAGCTAATGAGAAAGGCCCAACCCTCCCCACTAAAACGACATTGTTTTATGTAAGGGTAGGAAAACCCTAAGTTCTTTTTCTCTTCCGCCCTCACCCCTTCTGCACCACATGACACACCCCCTCTGGTTAGCACTTGACAAGATTTTAGGAGAAATAGGAGATATGTGACAGATGACATAAGTGGATTGGTGAGATTTTAGAAAATATGTAGTAGTGTGAGTTTACTCTCTTTAGAAGGATTTTTTTGAGATTATTGTATCTTTATATTTTTTGGAATTACAGGTTCAATAGTTTGTCCCCGAGTAAGGGATGTGATAGTAAAAATCATTACAACAAATTCACTACACATCTTGGATATAATGTTACATAAAAAACCAATTGTCCCAATATAAAGTGCAACTTTCTGATGGATTATATACATATTTAGATGATCATTTGATGATATAAGTAGTTGAAATTTCTAACCAAAGATGAAGGAAAACAAACCTTATTCAGTGCATTAAAGACGAAGAAGGAGCTGAAGCAAGCACACAACAGGCTATTGCAGACCTGTTCCAATCTTTTTTCAAAGGGTTGTTCACTACATCCCACCCTGAAAGAATCGATGATTGTTTGGGTAGTGTGGAAGCCAGGATCAATAGTGACATGAGCTCTCACTTGTCAAAAGATTTTACTGAACAAGAAGTAGAGGAGGCTATATTCAAAATGAATCCCCTCAGCTCACCAAGACCCGATGGATGCCCACCAGCCTTTTATCAACAACACTGCAACTCAATTAGCAGGGAGGTATGTGCTGCTGCTCTCTTTGCTCTCAATTCAGGAGGTAGCTTACAACAATTAAATGAGACCTTTATAGTTTTAATCCCCAAAATAAAATAGCCTAAGAAGGTCACTGAATTTAGGCCTATAAGTTTGTGCAATGTCTTGCTTGAGATCATTTCACCCACTCAATCAGCCTTTGTTCCTGATAGATTAATCTCAGACGATATAATTGTGACTTTTGAGGCCCTCCACTCAATGAACAGCAAGTTACAAGGGAAGGTAGGTCACATGGCTTTAAAGCTTGACATGAGTAAAGCTTATGATTGAATTGAATGGTCATTCCTCCAAGCTGCTTTGACAAAGATGGGGTTCCCAGAAAAATGGATTAGACTTATCATGAATTGTGTGGAATCTGTGTCTTACTCTATACTGGTCAATGGCACTCCTCAGCAGTTGTTTACTCCATCGAGAGGGATTAGACAAGGGGACCCTTTGTCCCCATATATGTTCATCATTTGTGCTGAGGTGCTAAGCAACATGCTGAATCAAGCTAAGGCCTGAGGGGACTTAGCTGGCATTCCAATTGCAAGGGGTCAACTTCACATCAACCACCTATTATTTGCTGATGATAGCTTGCTTTTTTGCAAGGCCAATGTTTTGGAATGGTGCAAACAAAGATAAAACTTCTATACATTTTAGCATAATTACTCCTCATCTGGCTCAAACTATGATCTTACAAATTGCTGGTGTTAGATCTTGCTCCTCATATGAGCAGTACCTTGGATTGCCATCCATGGTGGGGAGATAAAAAACAGGTTCCTTTAGAAGCATCCATGACAAAATGAGAAAAATAATTTGTAACTTTAAGGTTAAGGCCCTCTCTCAAGCTGGTAAAGAGATGTTGCTAAAGGTTGTGGTCCAAGCACTCCCTACTTACTGTATGGGAGTATTCAAACTGCTTGGATCCCTTATCAAAAGAATGAACTCCATAATGCACAATTTCTGGTGGGGTCAACAAGACAAGGAAAGGAAAATTCACTGGATCTCATGGTCCTCTATGGGGAAACCAAAGTTAGAAGGAGGTTTTGGCTTCAGAGAAATAGAAAGTTTTAACCTTGGAATGCTAGCAAAATAGGGATGGCGCCTTATTCAGCAACCCAACTCCCTTGCTTCTAAGGTGTTAAAACATAAATACTTCCCCCACTCCTCTTTCTTGGAAGCTAGAATGGGTTTTAGACCCTCATACATTTGGAGGAGTATCTTGGCCTCTCAAAATCTTGTGAAAAGGGGATCAATGTGGAGGGTTGGAAATGGCAGGAGCATTAAGATATGGGAAGACAAGTGGATCCCCCAGACCATCTCTGGTAAAGTGGTTAGTGATAGACAAGCTAGGGACTCTCAAGCTAGAGTGAGCAGCTTGATTGATCCAGACACTAAGGGCTGGAATCAGGGGCAATTGGAGGCTTTGTTTGATGAGGAAGAAGCGAAGATGATTGCTCAAATTCCCCTTAGCTACTCAAGTTTTCCAGATAAGCTAATATGGAGAAGTGCACCAAATGGCAAGTTTTCTGTTCGAAGAGCATATCACCTATTGAAGGAAATGATAACCCAGTTCCAGGCCCAAACTTCCAGTAGAGATAAAGTTGAGGAAGAACGGAAGGTTTTATGGCAACTAAATGTGACACCTACCATAAAAAATTTCTTATGGAAGGCCTGCAGAAATGGTGTATCCACAAGAAAAAACCTGTGCCATAAAAGAGTTATTGAAGAGCCCTATTGCCCAATATGTTTGAGGGAGGAGGAAACTGTAATATCCCGTATTTTTAGTGTATTTTTTTTTTAGTGAAGGTTTATTTAATTAATTTAAATATTATTTTTCTTGTTTTAAAATTTATCGGATTTCTCGTTGGATTTATTTTATAATTTTTAGGTTGTGAAAGTTACTTTGATGTGCTTTCTTGATATTAATTAGTATTTGCATTTAAGTTACTCTTTGCTTTAATGTATAATTTTATGGTTGCACTATAATTAGTATTATTTTATTTTCCAATTTTATTTTTTCCCCCACGCACGTCACTGCGATGCACGTTTTTCCCTTTTCAATCTCTAGGGTTTTCAACAGCAGCCCATTATTTTGATCACAGAAATCACCCATATAAATATACATTTTTCATCTTATACCCATTGAAAACAGCCCTTTACCGTCACTGCAACCAGCTGCAAGAACCACCCAGCCCTCCTAGTTAGGCGCCAATCTCCTCCCCACGCAAACAACAACCACGGCTCCTCCTTGCACAACGTAAACCACCGTGGAACAGCCGCTGCCTCCACGTCCAGGAAACGTCTAGCAACAGTAGTGAACCGCAGTGCCGCTACACCATCCAGAACGCAAGCCGCCGCTCCATACAGAACCGACACAAATTGTGCATGCACTGCACCTCCACGGATTGCAGCATCGCCTCGCCATGCGCCACCTTCACTTGACTCTCACTGGAGCTCCAGCTCTTCCACCGTACACCACTACACCACCACTATATTGCCGAGGACAACCACCTACAAAGTGAACCGAAAACCCCCCTGTTTTAGCCACTAAAAACATAGCATTTCACTTACCGCAACTCCTCCACGCCGGTTGCCTCAGCCTCAAGCAACATCACTGCCCAGCCATCGAGCTCACCTCTGTTGACCTCCGCCTAGCCCTTTCGGTCTGCCATGCGTGTAACACCCCGACCCCAAGGGTCCAGAGAGTTAACTCATAAAACCTGATAATCAACTCTAACAAGGCTAGAGTACTTCCAAATTCAAGAATATATCCATTTTTCCAAACCTCAAATCGAACGTAAATACTTCAATTAAATAAATTCAATAAACTCATTTATCCAATATTCAATCCAACAACCCAAATAAAATCAATTCTTCTTCATGTCTCAATTAACAACTAGAAATTATATAACATTAACATAGTCTCCATAAACCGTCTAAATCCATTGAAATAAACTTAAGAAAGATAATTAACCTCCAACACCAACACTAATATCATGAGATACCCGACAACAATACAATTTTAATCTTCTCCATAGACTCTAATACTGATCTTCAGTTGAGCCATCGATATCATCTGAAATATTATGAAGATTAACGGGGTGAGTTATCAACAACTCAGCAAGCAGAGAGCATATACTAGCATGTAAACATGAGCATTTATAACATTTGATAAGCCGAACAAAACATTTACTTTCAAAATGCAGAAACAAAACTTATACAAAAATTTTAGAGCAACATTTTCAGAAAAAAATAAACTTATTCCAAAAAGAACATCCGTTGGCATTTCCAAACTGAAATATTATAATCTTATCATCGATTAATAACACATCGGGACAATACCATGCTTAACCCCCGTGGTAGGGTTATAAACCACCATTATACCCGTGGCTGGGCCATTTTCCATGTTTCACCCCCGTGGTAGGGTTATAAACCACCATTATACCCGTGGCTGGGCCGTATACCATGTTTCACCCCCGTGGTAGGGTTATAAACCACCATTATACCCGTGGCTGGGCCTTAACAGAAACAGAACGGATTTCATCGAAAATCCAGTTACACACATATACAGAATCAGAACTCCATGCCAAGATTTTCAGATGACACATCATATCAAAACAAATCACTAAAAGCTTCAGATCATTTCACATGTTCGAGATAAATAAAAACAAAGTATTCTCATTTGTTCATAACAAAACTTTTAGAATTCCTCATTCACTCTTTTACATAGTTCAGAAGTACAGTACACAAAACTAGCTCATGTCTACACTAGTCATGACAGAAAAACACTTTCTCTTATATAGAATTTATGCATATGCAGAATAAACATCTGAGGTTGTTTTCAGATCATCTCTTTCAAAAGAAAATAAACACATTTATTCTCAAAGTCAACCTCCTTTTATTTATTTTATGCAAAACTAGTATATGAACCCCGCTTACCTAGACCTTTTAGCTTTTCTGAATCTTTCCACAATCGTGCCGAATGGATACCAATCGTCACCTATACAGAATACTAAACATTACTAAACTTCTAAAAGAACCGCTAAAACTCTCCATCTACTTAAATTCATCCTATGGAAATGGCTTTGATAACTGCATAGTTATCAGAAATCTAATAAATATATTATCATTAAAAATAATCTTTAACTTATTGTATTATAATTTTATTAAATATGGCAAAACAACTTAAATTCTTTCCGAAAGTTAACTTGATCATATTTAAACTCATATCTCTATAAACTATTATTAAAACAATAATTTAANAAATGCAGAAACAAAACTTATACAAAAATTTTAGAGCAACATTTTCAGAAAAAAATAAACTTATTCCAAAAAGAACATCCGTTGGCATTTCCAAACTGAAATATTATAATCTTATCATCGATTAATAACACATCGGGACAATACCATGCTTAACCCCCGTGGTAGGGTTATAAACCACCATTATACCCGTGGCTGGGCCATTTTCCATGTTTCACCCCCGTGGTAGGGTTATAAACCACCATTATACCCGTGGCTGGGCCGTA
>QEOW01001028.1:229501-344399 GCA_003123825.1 Juglans hindsii | reverse complement strand
ATATATATATATATATAAACAATAAAACACTCATTTAGTAAAATATACTTAAATCGATTTTAAAGCATTTAGAATAAAGATAAAATCTTATTATTTACTGATGAAAATAGTTATAACAATTATTACTATATAACTAAAATTTTAGATCTTTAAATATTATCTATATGAAATTATAATTTCACGCTAAACATGACTCCCAAGAAACATCTCAAATAAATCAAACTCAATATCAAGGTAAACATCAAATGGCAAGAAAGCGTACTGACTTATAAACTAGATGTAGTAATATAAATATATTAAAACAATTTCTTTACTATGCTTTACAAATGCTATACGATAAAGTATTAAAAGTGGTTTATTTATACAATTAAACAAATCTTAGGTAGGGAACAAAAACTAGAAACGGAAATACTTATGAAAATGCGAACGAAATACTTGAGAAATACAAAACCGTGCGATACAGTCAGGGCTCACCGAGAGAAAAGGCCAGGGATGACGGAAGCGGTGGCTGGCTAGGTCTACGGTGTACGGTGCGGTGGCACGGCACTGAAAGAGAGAGAAAGTGAACGTGAGAGAGAGAGAGAGAGAGAGAGAGAGATGGAACGTCCCGAGAGAAAGAGGGAAAGGGAGTTGCGGACCGTGCAACGGGGCTGGAGTCTGACCATAAAATCTTGCTTCGTGCTCTGAGGTGGCTCCACTAGCGGGTTCACGGCTGGGCTACAGCGCACGGACGGCCAGTGACTGGGCGGCTTGCATGGAGGCAAAGTTAGAAGGAAAGCATGCTCTGTTTTTGGCAAGTGGAAACAGAGGCTCTTAGGGTGCGATGGTGGCTTGGGTTTCACGGTGAAGGGTGGTGGCAATGTAGAGCTCTAGCCGTGAACTGGTGGCTGGAACCGAGGGAACGTGGGAGGCTCGCATGGTGATGGTGTGTACGAGGCAGTGGCTGGGTGGTGCAAGTCCGTGGGGGTTAGTGATCTGCAGGGGCGTCTCACAGTGACAGCGTGGTGGTCGTGGGGTTGAGAGGGTGAGCTGTGGCTCGCTGGTGCATCTGTGAAAGCCACAGGTTGGCGTGATGGTGGTCGTGCGGGATGGTTGGCGATGTCGCAGTAGTGAGTGATGGCCCCGTGCTACGGTGTCTGCAAGGAGGTTTGCAGTGAACGAGAGAGACATGGGTAGAGAGAGTTTGTGAGATTTGATATAGAAATGCACAGCAAGTATAAGGCAACAAAAAGTAGAGAGGGAGAGACCTGAATGATGGACAGAAACGAAAAAAAAAAAAAAAAAGGAAGAGAGCTCAGAAACGGAAAGGGAGTTCAAACTGCCTAGACGTGGGAAATTTGGGTGGAGGAATTTTCGGGAGTGCAAGAACTAAACGTGAAGAAAAAAAAAAAGCCATCGGAAGGATAAAATGCATGCTGAAAGACGAAGCTCTTGACGTCGTGGCTGCGTGAAAAACAGGGAAGAAGAAAAAAAAAAAAAAAATTGGGGAAGTTTATCGCTGGGGGAGGCAAGAGGGAAAAGAAAGAGAAGGGAAAAAAAAAATTCAAAGGGCCGGGGGGTTACAATGCGCCACCTCAAGCTCACGGTGAGCTTCATTCTCTCTCTCGCGCCCCGCCTCGCCGACTGTTGCACCGTAAACTCATTCAACGTTTTCTCAAGAATTTATGTAAAGTTGGTTTTTCATATTTTTGGATATGAAATTACAATATTACCCTATTTTTGGGTGGTTTCAACTGGTATTATGTTTATATTAAATCTGTTTTTACATTGTCTTTGTGGGAAGTATAAGAAATTTTTACAGAAATAAATAGGATGTTTATTTTGTACTATTGGTAGCAAATTATTTTTTTATAGACTGTAATTTTATTTTGAACATTTAAATTATGATTAAAGGTATTTTTTTTGTATTTATTATTTAATGAAATTTTTACTAGTACTTATCTTCAATGTTGATTGATATCAAGGAAATTTAGAGAACGAGGATATTTTAAGGTTATGGAATTTTTAGGTATTGAATAATTAAAATAGATATAGTAAAAGCTTAGACTTAAATGGTGTAAATTTGTGATTGATTGAAAATTTACAGAATTACGTGATTATTTTATAGGTGATGATTTATAGTTGACTCAACATTGATTTGAGCAAAATTTTGACAAGCTAAGAAGTCCAGGTAAGCGGGGTTCATATGCTAGACTTTGCATTAAAATAAAATGAACTGAGCTCATTTTTGGAAAATGTGCATGTTTTATTATGAAAAGAAATCTGAAAACAACCTCAGATATTTGTTCTACATTACTCATGAGATTCTGTTTAAGAAGAAAGTATTTTCTGTCATGACTGGTGTAGACATGAGCTTATTTTTGGCATTCTGTTTCTGAACCTTGAAAAAGAGAGCGAATATGAAATTTTGTGCATAAATTATGTTTTGTGATCTAATTCTGTTCTGTTCTGAAGATGTTATGTACTCTGATATGATGTGATATTTAAAAAACATTTGGCATGACTTTCTGATTATGTTCTGACTCTGATTCTGATTCTGATATAGTGATTATGATTCTGTTTTACTCTGATATGTGGCCCTGTCACGGGATACAATAGTGACCTTTGGCCCTGTCACGTGATACGATAGTGACCTCTGGCCCTGTCACAAAATACAATAGTGACCTCTGGCCCGCCACGGGATATAATAGTGATTTTCTGCTTTGAGTGCAATCACTTTGTTAACATGGTGATTTATGTTCTGCTTGGCTTTCCGCAGGATGCACAACCCTACCACGGGGGTTAAACATGGTTTCTGTTATGATATGAAGCTCTGATACGATATGATAAGATGGAGATGTTCAATCATGTTATGCCAAAGGAGTCTTTGAATATGAAAAGTTGGTTTCTGAATATAAAATGTTTGAAAAGTCGCTCTGATTTTCTGATAATGTGTATTTTTTAGATTTGCATATTGATATTGAAATGTTTTGTTTATGCATTCTGAACTCTATGAAAATGCTCATGTTTACACACTAGTAAATGTCCTCTGCTTACTGAGTTGTTGATAACTCACCCCTTATGTCCATATATTTTTCAGATGATTTTGAATAGTTCAGCTAAGGATCAGGACTATGGAGCATCGGCGAGATGATTATTTAAGCATGGTGGATTACGCATAGAGGATTTCTGAGAATCGGCAGATTTTTGTAGTATTCTGATGACTTTATATTTTGGAGTCTGTAAATATATTGAGGAATTGTGAGTTTTAAGTTATAGGGAGTAACTCTTCGATCCCTGCAAGACCGGGGCGTTACAGAAACTGTCTTCCATATGATTTGGAGCTTCCCTGCAACTCAGGATGTGTGGGGGCAATGCTCAAAGTTTCTACAAAAGAAATACTTCCCTTCCATGTCTTTCAGAGATTTATGGAAACAATTATGTCAAGCAGTTGAAATGAAAGTTCTTGAAGAGTTCTCCATTGTGTCGAGGCTCTTATGGCTTAGGTGAAACATATATTTTCCAAAAGAGCATTGCTATTCATAAGCCCATACACCACACACCATATTTTTTTTTTTTTTTTTTGTAAAATTTTTTTAAAGCTTTTTTTGGTTTTATTATTCTTCAAATAATTGAATTATTTTACTTATAATTCATATACCATACATTTAATAAGAGAATAAAATTAAAAAAAAAAGTCATAAAAATGATGGTGTGTGGTGTATGAGGCTTAAGAATAGAATTTTTCTTTCCAAAAAGAGTTCCTACATCCTAAAGTGGTTTGTAAACAGGCTACAGAAGTTTTGAATGGATTGGTTGCCTGCAAGGGTTCGAGAGATTAGCAACAAAAGGAGGCTTCCACTCTTGTAAGGTGGTCTCCCCCTCCAGATAAAGTTTTCAAAATGAATTGGGATGTTGCTGTAGATAGAACAAATTGCATAGTGGGCATACGGGTCATAGTTAGGGACTACAGAGGTTAGATGGTGGCTGCACTGAGGAAGACTAGATCTCTATATCCTGATCCTATTTTAGCTGAAGCATATGGGGCATGGGAGGCTGCCTTGTTTGGTCTTCATCTTGGCCTGACCCAGGTCATATTGGAGGGGGATTCTCAGCAGGTGGTAAACACTATTTTTTCAAAGTCCAAAGACGAGTCTGCTATGTCTATGGTGTCTCAGGATACTCTTTTATTCCTCCAACAGTACGTTTTATGGTCTGTTAAGCATGTAAGGCGTGAAGCCAACAAATTGGCTCATGCTCTAGCCAAAAAGGCCCTACTTTCGTCTGATACTGTTGTAGATATTGAGGAAATTCCCTCTTGTATCTTTGTTCTTATCATTAATGAATGAATTGAGCTTCAAGCTCCTCATCAAAAAAAAAAAAAAAAAAAGTAGTTGAAATTTCTTACAAGTTTCTTATACAAAAAATCAAAATTTCCATCGTAGAACTTCCATGATAATTGTTACATCGCGTACTCGAATGGGTTAGAGAATTACTACCTGTCACCTAAAATCATGTCTCCAAATATAAATATAATTTTCAAAGTTGCCAAAACATATAAAACATAAATTCATCAATTTCCACTAACTACATAAATTCCTCTACAAGGTCATAAATACTATAATCCAATAAAATAAATTAATGACTTACAAACTCCCATTGACCTCAACATAATGAACTAACAATTACACAAGTCTCAACAAACGAAATACATACTAAAATCCAATGTAGCAAATAAATCCTCCAATAGAAGTAGTATCTTTAGGTACTCAACTCCCTATTTTCGGCTAATCTTGCCTAGGCTTCCTATTCCTGATCCTGGCTGAACCATCAAAATCATATGAAAATATTATGAAGATAATGGGTGAGTTATCAACAACTTAGTAAGCAAGAACATATACTAGTATGTAAGCATTATCGTTTTACAAAGTACAGCATGCAGAGCAAAATATTTTCTTAGTTTCAAAATATAGAGCAAACCATGTTATCAAAATATTAGAGTGATAGTTTTAGAAACATTCATATACAAAAGTCCTTGGCATAGCATGACTGAACATCATCATATTATATCATATCAGAGGCATCATATTAGAATAGAGACCATGTGCAACTCCAGTGGTAGGGGTTGTGCTATCCACGGTAGCCAAACCAGGCAGTATCAGAATGTGAATCTTTTCCTTATTCTTCTTGAAGTTCCGAGTGTGCACACAGGAAAGACCAAACAGAAAACCACTTTGTTTCCACTATGGGTGCACTCCGAAACAGAGATGTTGGTACCATTCATATAACAGAGGCAACCGTTTTACACTGTGGTAAGATCAAAGCAAAGCAGAGCAGAAACAAAACTAGATACAAAATCAGAATGTGATGCTAAAGGTTTTTAGATGCCACATCGTAACAAATAGAGTACAAAACCGATTCATATCATTTTCACATATTCAAAAATAGACTTATAGCATCTTCATATAACTATGCACAAATTATCAAATTTCATAATCGCTCTTGTTATACAATGGAAAACTAAATGTCAAAAATTGCTCATGTCTACACTAGTCATGATAGAAACTACTTTCTCTTTTATACAGATTTCGTGCGTAATGCATAATTCATTGCTTAGGTTGTTTTCACAAATCAATCTGTATCCATTTATTTTATACAAAATTTGGCATATGAACCTCGCTAAACTAACTCTTGCAGTGTATTATGGATTGGACACAACCTTTAATAGTGTCAGAACCTAAACTATAAAACATTTACCAAAAAGTTAATAACCCAAACAACTAACATCAACACAACCAGCAAACATAGATACTCAAAACAATCAACGTCCACTCAACAGCCCACACTTAAACATGAAACAACTAACACTTAAGCCTAAAACAACCCACACGTCAACCTCGAGCATCCTGGTAGGACCCCATGTTTTGTGGCCCATGGACAAGCCACTAGCCATGTCGAGACAAGGCTAGACAACCCCACAGCAGCCCCACGGGCATGCCATGGGCCCTCCCTTAACATGCCTAGGATGCCCAGTGAGACTGGTGACCAAGCCAGCTCCCAAGCCATTCCTGGGCCATGTTAGCCACATGCCAGCAGCCTTGCCCGCAATGTCAGCCATGTCCATGGCCCATGCCATGGTCCAGCCTAGCCCACCCATTGGCTCATGCATATCATGGGTCAACTTGATCCATGCCAACTATGTTATTGCTTATTATTTATTTTAATTTAATTATTTATTTTCCAAGGGACCTGTTGGGGGTTTCCAACTTGTAATCCTTATAAATAGGACCTTTAGTCTTTGCATTTACATCTTTTGGCAAATTCCCTAACAGAGGATCATTTTGTTTAGGAGATCAACAATCGGTGCTAGGCACTTGGGCTTTTTGGGTGCAATTTGTGAATCCCAAAGAGAGAATCACACATTGCAATTCATGAATAGGTGTGATTCATTTATCTTGTTCTTGCAACTTAGTGCAATTCGTGAATCTAAGTTGTTGTTATCCTTGTTTTTATCAAGTTATCAATTCATGAGGTTTATTTCAACTAGTGTGCAATTCGTGAATCATTAGTTGATTTGTTACCTTTTGTTCATTCAAGTTCTTAAGTATTTTACTTTGTTCTTGAGTTTTCATCATTTTGTTCTTGGTGTTCATTCTTCCATTGCTCATTTGATCCTTCCATACCCTTATTCTCGACCACAAAAGTATTTGCCACTTTCTATAAATTCTTCCCATCATCCAACTTGCCCTTGCCGATACACTTGCTTCCATATCCATAAAACCTTAGCCGTATTTCCCACTTATCATTCTCGACCACTAGTGTTGCCCTACTTTCTGTAAGTGAACCATTCCCATAATTGCCCTTCATCCTTCATAAACTTTGATTTAACCGAAACCCTAATTGCCTCCCATCTTTCCATCCCTTCACTTACCATATTTGACCACCATAAGTCTATCCTCCATCAAACCCTAGCCGCCCACCTCAAGCCCTATAAGGTAACTCATTTCTTTTAGGAGTCTTGACTTCCTCACATTCAAATTCAAATCCCATTTCAAATCTCTTAATTTAAGGAATTGACAATCACATTCAATCCCTTAAATCACTCATCCTAAAATCTCTCTAGTCAACTATTGACTTGCCATCTTAGTTCAAATTCGAATTCCCCTCTTCCCTCAAAGATTCCCTCCATCTTGCAAACCTTCCACATCTATTTCCAAATCATCAAAATCTAGCCAACCTTCCAAAGACCACGCCAACCCTAATCCTACCATACCCATTTTGACAACCCTAGTTGCCTTACACCCAAAACCCTAATTTCCCACTCCTCCACCTCATTCCCAAACCCTAGCATTATCCTAAACTCCAACCCTAAGCCAACTCTTCCCAATCATGAACCCTAGCCACCCCACAAAACCCTAGCTACATTTCACTATAGCAACCCTAATTATCATCCAAGTGGCCCAAACACCAATGGCACCTTTCTAGCCGTCCACGTTGCCTTAAACACTCATAATCATCACTTAGATCATCCAAAACCTAACCTCACCTCACTCATCCAACCCTAGCCCATCATCTTAGCACCACACTCAAGGACAAGTCCCAAGCCGCCCACATTGATTTGCCTTCCCTAAACACTTAGCCTACCCAAGTTTATCATCATCATCATCATCATTCCATCACCCAAACACGAACCCTTTGTGGAAGACCAAGCAAGTTGGCAAGTCACTCGGTCATCATCCTCACTAAGGCAAGCTCGTGGTCCTTAGTGTAACACCCGGGCCCAACACGAAACTCATGCTCAATTTTTTTTTTTTTAAGGAAAAGACTAGCGAGTATTTTTTTTGGAAATAGGTTATAGGCCCTATAGTATTAATATTATATTTCAACCTATGAGAAGTATTACGGACAAACCAAAGAGATTTTCTTTGGAATGATCTAACCAGCCCAATTTTTTTTTATTTTTGAAATGGGCCCAGAAGCCCAAGCCCGTGGGAACTTAGGATCCGACTCCATGCGATACACGTCTCCATGCTCATGCACTAATTCACGTCTCTCCCTTTTGTTTCTCTAGGGTTTTTTTTTATCAGTTTTTGTTTCTATATTTATGCGCCTTAAACCAAGAAGTACGTACACTGCCATAAAGATAGTATACACAGCATTGCGTTGCATGCCCCTCCCACTGTCCAACTCCAGTGCCCGTCCACACCCCCGCGTGAAGCCCAGCAGCCAGTTTTCCTAGCGTCAACCACGAGACCACCGTGGAACAGCCACTGCCTCCACGTTCAGGAAACGCCTAGCAACAACCGTGCACCACAGCAACGCCTCACGCAAGACTCTGTTCTTGCAGTCCGGAAGCAGAGTAGAACCGAGTCACCATTTTCGATTGATCATCACCTTGGCTCTCTCATCACTCTATCTCCCTGCACTCGGCCACCCAATCACCGACGTAGCCACTGTCCATCTCCCAATTCTTTGCACAACTCCTTCCCACATAGTGAGCTTCCGTTCTCTCTCTCTCGATTTCTCTCGGTTTGTAGTGTTCACTCTCTTTCCCTCATTCATTTCGCTCTCTTTCCACCTCTATGCTCTCTCTCTCTCTCTCTCTCTCTCTCTCAGTGTGTCCAGCCACCCTACTCCACGCACGACCACCGCATCTGCCTCTAGGTAAACACTGCATCTCGACGTGAGCTTCGTTTCCTCTTTTGGTCTCCTCTCTTCATTTTTGTTTTGTTTTTCTTGTTCCTCCAGAAACAACATTTATGCCTTTTTGACTCTAGTCATAATATCCATAGTATTTACGAAAATGCCATCAAGCCTTTAGACATTGATTTTCCGTAAAGCACCTCAAACCAAGTGTTTTCTTCTTTTTTTTTCAATTTTTGCCTTTCCAATTATAAAACTACCAACAGTTTTTAATTTCATTTTTATCCTTAGTATTAATTCATGGCAGAGTTATAATTTTTTATGGACTTTTTTTTAAGTCTCGAAAATTTATATTTTGTGCAGATGGTATTTTATTTAAATTAAACTGTGTTTAACTGGATTATATTCTAGAGATACTAATTTCTATATTGGACTACATTAAAGTAAAAGTTTTTGTTAAATGATATTCATTTTGTTGGACCTAATTAATAATTATATTAATGTATAAATTGGAAGTATTAATTGATATTGAGGAAATTTAGAAATGTTACGATATTTTAGGATTACGTGAATTTAGATTTTTGAGGAATTAAAATAGGTTATTTTAGCATCTTAGGCTTAAATATTGAAATACGTGTGCGATTGAAAATTTATGAAAATTATGTGATTATTTTATAAATGACGACTTTTAGTTGATTTGACATTTTGAGGAAAATTCTAAAAAGCTAAGAAGTTCAGGTAAGCGAGGTTCCTATGCTAGACTTTGCATAAAATAAACATGAACTGAGGTTAATTTATGAAAATGTGCATTATGTGTTTGAAAAGAAATGTGAAAATAACCTCAGTTATTTGTTCATCATTACTCATTGAACTCTGATGAAAGAGAAAGTATTTTTGTCATGACCGGTGTAGACATGAGTTTATTTTTGACATTCTATTTCTGACCTATGCAAAAAGAACGAATATGAAAATTTGTGCATAATTATGTAAATATGTTTTGGATCTGCTTTGAATATGAAGATGATATGATTTTTTTTCAGTACTCTATTGGATAAGATGTGATTTCTGAAAACCTTCGGCATGAATCTCTGATTCTGAATTTGATTCGATTTTCGCTCTGTTCAAATACGGTCCGACCACAGGTGATAATAATGGATACGGCCCAACCACTGATTATAATAGTGGATACGGCCTAACCACGGTAAATAATAGTGGATACGGCCCAACCACGGGTTATAATAGTGGATACGGCCCTGCCACGGGTTATAGTAGTGGTCTCTGTTTTGAGTGCACACCTTGGTGACTGAGTGATTTATGTTCTGCTTGGCTATCTGCAGATGCACAACCCTACCACGGGGTATATACATTGCCTCTGTTCTGATATGATGTTCTGATGATGATCATCATCATTTATGCTATGCCAAAGGATATTTTTGAGTGAAATTATTTCTGAATCTTCGCTCTGATATTTTGATAACTTGTTCTGCTTCCGCACTCTGAAAATGAAAAAGTTTTGTTCTGCATTCTGATCCCTGTAAATGCTCGTGTTTACACACTAGTATATGTTCTCTGCTTACTGAGTTGTTGATAACTCACCCCTTATCTCCATATATTTTTCAAATAAATTTGATGGTTCAGTTGGAGAACAAGAGTCAGAAGTTTTAGCAGAGTGTTATGATCGTAGTGGAATAAGTGCCTGAGGGTACAAGTGCATATTTGAGAGTCGTATTTAGTAAATTGATTTATTTTTCGGTATTTTGATTAATAAATTAAGGATATTTTCGAGTCTTTGGAGAGTTTTTAATTTATGTAACTGAGAACTTCTTTGTTGTCCCTATGAAGGAACATAGATTGTTGGGTGGAGTAAATGAATTAATATTTTATGGACTTTTTTGGATTTTATATTTGTGTTATTTAAGTTGATATTAGGTATTAAGAGCTAACTCTCCGGACCTCCGGGAATGGGGTGTTACACTTGGTGTCAGGGACAAGACCGAGGTCCCTAACACATCCACACAACTCACAAGACGTCCAACACAACTAGCCCCAACACACATAATCCCACGAACAACCACGAAACCAACCCCGGAAAGCCACATATACAAAAAGCCACAAATCAACTCAATCCACCACACATCATACATTCCTCCATTCTCTTCATCCATCCAAGATCACTTCCAAGTCAACGATCCAATAAGAAAACACATGACCAATGAGTTCAACCATACAAATATATTTCATTAGAAATTCTAGCAATCAAATTTATTCATATTGCACACGCAATGGGGAAACCAGGCCTATTACACTGAAGTATCATACCTAATGTTGTGAGGTGATCGATGAAATGAGGAAGCTGGGCAACAATGTCTAGGGATGTAAATATTGCCTTGTGAACCAACATACAACACTAATATTGAGTTTTGTCTTTGAAAAGTACTACGTAATGGATTAACTCAAACCTAGCAAGCAAAAGGGAAATTCACCTAAGCGTGTAGTAGCGTATACTCGGGTGGCTCAAGCAAATCACTGCTTAATCTCAGTGGAAGAGTACTATTGTGAAAGGGAAATAAAATCCAATGGTTGATGGAAAAATATACAAAACTCAGTATGAATTAATAGGAAGAAATATACTTGAATACACTAATAGAGAATGTTGGTGGTGTGAGGAACAATAGAGGAGGACGCATAGGGCACAAGGTTGGACTCTTTAAGAATAATCAAGAAGATCACAAAACTAAGACCCATAGTTTTTGATTCATCAGTCATTATACGACACTCAGAAAAATTTTACAAAAAATTTTACAGATGTAAAACCCACTGAAACAAAGTTAAGAGAGAGAGTACATGAGGCAGGTAATTGTAATAGAGAGAAGTAGAGGCAGTGAGGGTTTACCTGCATGGAGAAGGGGGTGTTTGTCGATAGCTCGTCCATCGATGATGGATGACGGTGAGAGGTGAGGATACTTAGCATGAGAGAGAAAATCCATGAGGGTGAGGGGCAAACTACAGAGAGAAAAAGAGAGCCTAGTCTAGTGAGAGATCTAAGAAATTTAGAGAGAGAGAGAGAGAGAGAGCCTTACCAGCATGAGGCAACTGGGGCCAGTGCTAACAGTGTCGGTGCTACACGACAGGGAGAAAGGAACGTGGCGGAGTATGGCAGGTATGACTAGAAGGAGATGAGAAAAGGAGAGTACTTGAGGGGAGATGAGCACAAGTGAGAAAGGAAAGCAGTTATAGGAATGGGGGTTTGAGTGGGGCATCATGGATGGAATCAGG
This sequence comes from Juglans hindsii, assembly GCA_003123825.1. Classification (NCBI taxonomy): domain Eukaryota; kingdom Viridiplantae; phylum Streptophyta; class Magnoliopsida; order Fagales; family Juglandaceae; genus Juglans; species Juglans hindsii. The sequence goes on along the minus strand of QEOW01001028.1, from coordinate 332,501 downwards.
GTGGAGGTTAATCTACATAAACATGGGGGAAAGAAAATCAGATGGGTGGGGAGGGTCTCCCAAGGCTAACTTCCCAATAGCTATCTCCCAAGGCTGCTTACTTTCTAGTTAGAATGGTCTTGGTATGAAACTAGGAGGATGGAAATGTCTACAATTGCTACCTTGGTTACCTTGATCTTTCCATGAAAATTTGGGATGATTCCTCCAACTTGGGTTGTATGTGTCGGAATAAGGGTTGTTCAGTTGTTGTTACCTATTAACATTAGACACAAATTGGCCTTGCCCTACTTGCATACAATCAACACTCATGTGAGCTCCTCCACAACAATCACAACTCAATACAAGACTAGAAACATAATTCACATTACCCAGCTTACCGAACATTTTTATCAGAGAATCTACCTTGGCATTCAACATGTTTATGCCATCTACATCATACAGACCTGGAACTTTCATAGGCATACCTTTTTCATTAGACCACTAATAATTGTTAGAGGCCATTTCTTCTAACAACTCATATGCCTCTTCTGTTGACTTACTCATTAAATTACCTTTTGCAACTACATCTATCATAATCCTGATTGAATGTGTTAATCCATTATAGAAAGTCTATACAATCAGCCAATAAGGAAGACCACGATGTGGACACTTCCTCTGCAATTCTTTAAACCTCTCCTAGGCTTCATACAAAAATTCACCATCAAACCGAAGCCAACATTGGCTTCGACTCTGACAATATTGTTTAAAATAACATCGATTCTGACCCTGAATTCCGATTACTTTGGCTCCACCAGAGTCGGAATCGAAGCAAGTGTTGATTGGAGTCGGAGTTAGAGTCGCCAAAGTTTTTGCCCACCCCTACAATAGTGACTATTCTGTGACGAGAAATAATCGCTGGAAAAGATTCTTTTCAACAACGTTTAATAGAATTTCTAGAGACTTCACTCGCGAGAAAAGTTGTTTTTCGTTTCTTGAAATTTTCAAAATCTTGCATGATAAAATAAGATTCGATATATATATATATATATGCATATATAGTTGATTAATTTGAAACTAAAGGAATCAGATCAAATCATATTATATCTTATAACGAACCATTTATTTCCAAGCAAACTAATATAAAGTATATGAATTCGGAATTAGAGAGAGAACGTACTAGTTTCAAGCTAGATAGAGAACATGTAACAGCCTGGTCCAATCTAGGCCCAGGTCTATAGAGAAGCTCAATAACTGAGGAAAATGTGTTTCTGGTAAGTGGGTTTATTTTATTTTATTTTTATTTTTCTCTCTTTTCTCCCCCCCCCTCGACAGTTTCCACACTTCCTAGAATTTTCTCCCTCCCGAATCCTTCTCCTCCCCGTCACTCTCTTCTCCCTATTTCTCCTCTCCCGATTCAACCCCATTCACACGACTATACTACAATTCTTCCTCTCCACAACTGCCCTTTGCCTTTTCGTGTCCCACTCCCTTGGAAAATTCTCTCTCTTTAGTTCTCTGTGAGTTCCACCGCCTAGCCCCTGTCACGACCAACAGGCCAAATGCAACGTCCCAACTTAGAGTAGCCTCCATGCGTGGCAAGCAAACTCCCAAATAGATCCTCACAGCGAGCAACAACCCATGCTCATAGAACCATGAAAGCAAAAGATGCCTTGATCAAATCATTCGGATATGTGTGCTAGAAGAAGAGATGCAAGCCATTCTCCATCATTACCATCCATCATCATATGGAGGACAGTTTGGAGCAACACGAACAACAGTTAAGGGACTTCAAAGTGGATTCTTTTGGCCTTCGATTTTTTGTGATAGTTATACTTTGGTTAAGACTTGTGACCGGTGCCAACGTATGGAAAATATTTCAAGGCGTCAAGAGCTACCATTGAAAACCATCTTGGAGGTTGAGTTATTTGATGTTTGGAGAATTGATTTTATGGGTACTTTTCCTCCTTCTTTTGGCTTTGTTTACGTCTTGCTAGCAGTGGATTACGTGTCAAAATGGGTGGAAGCAATTGCTACAACAAGAAATGATGCAAAGGTAGTGCTCAAATTTTTGCATAAGAATATATTCACAAGATTTGGCACTCCATGAGCTATCATTAGTGACAAAGGAACCCGCTTTTGTAACAAGTTATTTGATAACCTTCTTTCTAAATATGGTGTGAAGCACAAGATAGCACTTGGCTACTATTCTCAAACTAATGGCCAAGCTGAAATTTCGAATCGAGAAATTAAGAATATCCTTGAAAAGACAATCAACACAAATAGGAAGGACTGGGCCAAGAAGCTTGATGATACTTTGCGGGCATACCGTACAACTTTTAAAACACCTATCGGGATGTCTCCTTATCGATTAGTGTTTAGAAAAGCATGTCATCTTCCTGTGGAGTTAGAGCATATAGCTTATTGGGTGGTAAAGAAGTTTAATTTTAATTTGAAGGCAGCAGGGGAAAAGCGACTTCTTCAATTGAATGAGATGGATGAGTTTCGGAATGATGCGTATGAAGATGCAAAAATCTACAAAGAATGGGCAAAGAAGTGGCATGACAAGCAGATTCTCAGGCATGAGTTCACACCAGGACAGTAGGTTTTACTCTTCAATTCGCGACTCAAACTCTTTCCAGGCAAGTTATGATAAAGATGGAAAGGTCCTTATACAATTGACAAAGTTTCCTCTTTTGGAGCAATATACTTGAAGGACAAGACAGAGAATATATTTAGAGTTGATGGTCCAAGATTGAAGCACTATTATGGCGAACAAGTGGAGAGGAACTGTGCATTTATTCCTCTTGGAGATTCTAATTGATAAAAATTGAAAAGTCTGGCTATAAACATTAAAACAAGCGCTTATGGGAGGCAACCCATAGAACTTTATTTCATTCTTTATTTTTATTATTCTTTATTTTTATTTTTTTAATAATTTAGATTTTGATGCAGGTTTATTTAGCATGAATAAAGAGCTGAAAATTACAAACTACGGTTGATTCACCATGAAACCAGGGAACTTCCTTTAATTTCTTCAATCTTTCTCACATTTGAATTACAATGAGGACATTGTTTAGTTTAAGTTTGGGGGTGTAAACTCCTATAGTTATTTTGTCTTCTTGATTGTTGGTTATTATTATTATTATTATTTTCATTTTCTTTTTACTTGTAATTTTATAACTCTTGAGTTGTTGGATTCTCTTACGAAGCATGTATTTGAGTATGATTGAATTCTCTATGACTCTGAAATATGTGATTGAGGATGGGATTGAGAAAAAATTTCAAAAATTTCTTTTATGTCAGGCTGAGTTTTGTTGCTACTTTGATTTAAATCTTTGTCCTTGAACATAATTGAGCACATAGTCATTTTTTTAATTCCATTTTGATTATGAAGAGAAGAAGTTCAACTAATTGGGTCAAGGAAGTTCAATCTTGCTTTGCTCTAGAATCCGTTGCTGGATCCTTGAGGCGAAATCCTGGTTGGTACCAAATATTAGAGAAATGATCTAGGCAATCTTTGTTATAACCAAAAAGCTTTCCTAGCCCTCCTATACGATCCATGTGTGTGAAAAAAGAAAAAAAAAAGTGAACGGAAAAAAAAAGATTGACGTGTTGAAGATTTGAAAAGGCTACAAGAACTGAGGTGGCTAAACGAAAAAGGTGGGAGGCTGGAAAAAAAAAGTATTTTTTCTGGGTTTGTCTTTTGCCCAGAGGTGATTTATTTATCATGGCAGGAAGCATAAAATAGAAAAAATTCAATAAATGGAGTGCGGATCACTTCAGCTTTTGCTAAAGGTGTAGTTGGTATTGCTTTGTTGATTACAGAAACAATAATATCACAGTATGAGCATATAGTCGAGAAAGAGTTATGGTTTGAATTCTGTAGAATTCTCTTTTATTGTTCTTTCCACCAAGTATTTTTCCCAGTTAGCTTTGATTTTCCATATCAATTTCTTTCTTAACCCTCACACTGTGGCTTGTCATTACAATCTGATTAAAGACCATTTGATATTTGATTTTGTTGTTTGACTACATTAGTGGAGAGGATTTCTGAAAATTGAACTTGTGGGGTTAAGTTTTGAAAGAATTATTCTGATTTCAGTTGTTCTACTTTTATCTGAGTTTGCAGGTGGTTTGGAGTTGAATTGACTATATCACACACACACTCAAGGTCTTAGCTTTAGGTTGAAGTAAACGCTTAACTCTTACTTGACAAATTGCTAAATTTTTTATTGATTTTCCTGCTATCTTTGATGTTAAAAGAGTAAGATACTAGTGATGAAATCTAAATTCAGGTCATGGCTTGGTGAGTGATGAGATTTTTTTTTTTTTGGGTTTAGTTGATATTGTCTATATTGTTTATTTCATTTTCTTTTTGTTTGAGGCAAACAAAGTCGTAAGTTTGGGGGTGTTTGATGACTTGCATAATTTAGTATATTTTATCACTTCATGACTTTAAACTTTAGTTTAATTTTATTTATTTGTGTTTCTTTTAGGCTTCATTGTCATCATTTAAATTTATTTTAGATTTGAAGAAAAAGAAGATCTAAATTTTAGAAGCCTATCGTCTAGGGACTCTCTCTCATTTAAATGAATATTTATCCGAATATGAGAGCCAGTCATCTGAGCTATTTGGAGAAAAAACATTAAGTTGAATTTTTGAAGAGCAGAAGAAATTGGAACCAGTTAAAAGGCACACTACAACACAATTGTTTTTTAGTGATGGTTGGGAAATTGTGATAGTCACCAAACCGTCACAAAAAAGCCTTTTTTGTGACGGTTTCTGGAAACTGTCACTAAAGACAGATGCGATTTTTTTTTGACGTTCCAACTTATGGAAAATTTACGTTCGAACGTCATATATATGTTCCAACATTGTGGCTACTTATGTGCGAACGTGAAATGTTTTGGCGCCAACGTTCGAACGTTAGTAATTAACGTTTGAACATAACTTGTTTTGCTCCAACATTCGAACGTCAAATACTAACGTTCGAACGTTAATTATATATTTAAATTAAATATAACTCTAATTTAAAAATTATGTGGTTTTTATAGTGCATAATTTGTGAACAAGTCTAAAAAATTGACTTGTATATATTTATATATACACAATTTGTAATATATAAATATATATTTATGTTTATATATATTTGAAGTGCAGTGATTTAGTATTAAAGATGGAAAATATGACATTAAAGAAGATTGAGAATTGAAATTAAAAAACTATAAAAATATTAAATAATATTTTTCTTTACATATAATAAACTCAAAATACAAAATATGATCGAATTTCTTAAACAACACTCAGATGATAGTGTTGTTCGTAAAATTTAAACTCCGTACCTCCTCAGTTGAGGTATCAACCTTGTCATTGAGGATACCTACATGATGGGCGATCTCGGAGACAAACGCCACTATAATCGCGCATCTCCCGCAGATGTACTCGGCGGTTGCTGACTACTACTCCACACGTGACCTGGCTCAGGCTGCGTCGGAGGAACTAGATCCTCTATAGGGGTGGCTGACGTCCCCTCACCTGTCCAACGCTACGTCGATGCATGGTCATGTCGAGGGGGCTCATATAATCTTTGACCCGCTCCTTTAGCTGGGTCGGCACTCCCCGTGCAAGTAATAGCTGGCTAATCAGGACACTGTATGGGAGATTATCCGTGGAGACGATGCTCGCCTCATAACAAATCCTCTCAAAGATGTGCAGTGGCAAATCTATGGGATCTCCACGTGCCACTCGTATAAAAAATTGTGCCCGAATCTGACTAAATGTGGTTTTATGTGCCACAGGATCCACATTTGTTGCAACAATAAGGTGCAACATGCGGAAGAAAGGTAGCAGATGGATCTGGTTGAAGGCGTTCTTCCCCTCGATCTGCATGCGGTCCCTCCTGGTGAGGATGTAGAAATCCTAGTCTCGGTCATCATCCCGAGCCTCGAGGCTAGTATCCTCGGCCTCTGACCGGTCTGCATCTCTGGCTGATGCTGGCTCAAATGGGCAGCCAGTAGATGATGCAGAAGTGCCTACATCCTCACGGGGTGTAGCGTGTGCAGATGTCTCAACTCCTCGACGAATCCCAAGGTGCTCGGCGATGATATCTGGTGAAATCTCAATGGAAACATCGCGTACAGTCATGGTGTGAGAGGATGCGTCTTGAGGCAGGTCACACATCCCCATATAGAACTCCTAAACCATTGAGGGGAATACCTTCCCCCTCAATGTGCAGATATTTCCCCAGCCTCTATTGACGAAAACATTTCTCAGGTTCGTCTACTCCCATATGAGTTCGTCGAACTCATTAATCAGGACCTATCACTCTACCATAACAGTACGAGCCCCGGTACGAGCAGTGTCTTGAGTGGCTCATTCCCTCCCTCGTTTCCTAGTATGCAGAGGATGAGCCATATCCTGAAAATAGAAAAGGAAAAAAAATATATTTACATTGATGCATTTTTTGTATTAATTTTAAGCTACTTTGTATTAATGTTTGAACATAGTAAAATAAACGTTCGAACGTTAAGATAAAACGATCGGACGTGTATCCTTTACGTTCGTACATAAAACACATACGTGCAAACGTATGACATACACGTTCGAATGTAAGAAGTAAATAAATTTAAACGACGTATGTTTGGACGTTTATGTTATACGTTCGAACGTATGGGTTTTACATGCGAACGTAAAGGATGAACGTCCGAACGTTAAAGCATAAATAAATTTAAAAAGTAATACGTTCGGACGTTATAATTGAACGTTTGGATGAAAATTTTATGAAAAATAATGTCCGAATGTAAAACAATACACGTTCTGTAACACCTAGGCCTAGTGCCAAGCCTGTTTTTATATTTTTGAGTTAAATATATGAAAAGCCCAGTTGGTTTTTATCGGTTATCAATTTTTTTTCCAATGGACTTGTCTCTATAATTAAATTTTTGAAATGAACTCTACCCGATCATTGTATGGCCCATGCCCGTTATTATTAAACCAGAGACCCAATTGCAGTTTGGTTTTAAAAAAGAAAAAAGAAATCCCCATCTTCACACGTCTCTAATGTTTTTTTTTTTATCCACTCCATGCACACACACGTCTCCCTCACTTCTCTAGGGTTTTTATACCACTCTTACATATATATATATATACACCTATCATCTCATGCATATAGAAACTATACTGAAACACCGTTGCTGCCCTCTTCAGCCTTCTCCCCGTCGCTGCCTCCCAACACCTACTAGCTCAGCCGCACATGGTTATTTCACGGAGTCATCTCTGCATCCTCGCATGACCATCCACTACCCCATGCACCACCGATGGGTAGCAACTACCCAGGCCACGCGAACGTAAGCCCCTACACCAAGAACAGTCGTAACCTCCATCCTTGCACGTTCGCAGCAAGCTCCTTCGCACCACCACCTCCACCTCACGAAAACCGCCTACCCAAGGCCTAGCGTACTACTCCATATCCTTTTCCCCACCGTGCGCCACCACCCTCTTCACAAACTCAGCTCGTTGTCCCCTGTTTTCCCACTCCCGAAACAGAGCAAGTCCTTGCCCAAGCCATCCACTGAGCTTCCCCCCACCGGCCTCTCACTCTCCCTGTGCCTCTCGGTTTTTTAGCCACGTTACACGACGGAAGCCACCGCAAGTAGCTCCCGACCAGTCGCAAGCCTTCTCGCTTTCCCACGATGAGCAATCTCTCCCCTCCGCACGCCGTACTCTCTCCGTCTCTCACTCATACTTTCATCATGTTCTCTCTCTCGCTCTCACTGCCCTGCGTAGGCAGCTTCACCGCCACACGCCTGCTCTCCAGTCGCGCCACCACGATATTCCAACTCAGCCGTCACGTGGCCCTTAACTTGTCCTGGTGTTAGTCGTTGCCGCCGCTACACTTCTATTATTCATATGCTTTTGTTTATGGTCATTGCTAGTTTTTTTCTCATAAGTTGTAATTGTATATATATGTAAAGTTTTAACCTAGGTTGGGTACTTACCAGTTTTAACCTAATATATATATATATATATATATATATATGGAAAGTTCCCAGATTTATGTTTTCGGGTCAGAGGTTTATTTTGTTTTAAGTTTCATTAAATATTATATTTGTATTTTGATAATATTGTTAATTAAAGGAAGTAAACCTATTTTTCTTAAGAGATGAGTTTTTCATGACTTATTTTATGGAAATTTTAGTAGCCAATGTATTCTATTTATTTATAAAATATTGTTGGTATTTTAGATATTTTAAATATTACTTTTTATTGAGTTCTGTAATTATCTTAATACTTGCTTGATTAAATTCTTATTCAGAACGAATTCGATTAAGTGGATATTGATGGTTTTGGGAAATGATGGTATTTTGAGAATTATGAGAATTTTAGGTTTTGAGGAAAAATAAAATAGGTCATTTTAGCATCTTAGGCTTAAATATTGAAATATGTATTCGATTGGAAATTTATAAAACTTGCGTTATTATGTTATAGGTGGCGATTAATTATTGTTCGACATATTTGAGAAAAATTTTGAAAAAGCTAAGAAGTCCAGGTAAGCGGGGTTCCTATGCTAAACTTTGCATTAAAATAAAATGAGCTAAGGTTGATTTTTGAGAAGTATGCATATTTTGTTATAAAAAGAAAATTGAACTACCTCGGTTACTTGTTCTGCATTACTCATGAGATTCTGTTTAAAAATAAAGTATTTTATGTCATGACTGGTGTAGACATGAGCTTATTTTTTACATTTTGTTTCTGAACCATGCAAAAGAGAGCGAATATGAAATTTTGTGCATAAAATTATGTTTTGTGATCTGATTCTGTTATGTTCTGAAGATGTTTAGTACTCTGATATGATATGATGTGTTTTCTGAAAAACCTCTAGCATAACATTCTGTTTCTGTTTCTATTTCTATTCCGTTCTAACCTTACCACGGGTGTAAAACTGTGGCCTTTGTTCGGGTTGGTACCAACTTTTCTGTTTCTGGTGCACCCACTTTGGAAACAAAGTGGTTTTCTGCATGGTCTTTCCTATGTGCACACTCGGGGCTCCGAGAATGAATAAGGGGAAGATTCACATTCTGTTTCAGCTCAATTAGCTATCGGGGTTTGCACAACCCTACCACGGGGGTTAAACATGGTATATATTCTGATATGATAAGATAAGATGTGATGTTTTAGTTTATGCTATGCAAAAGGAGTTTTGATTATGAATATTTTTAAACTTTCGCTCTGATATTTTTTATAACATGTTCTGACATCATATTTTGAAAGCAAATATTCTAATTCTGCATTTTGAAAGAAAATATTTTGTTCTGCATTCTGAACTCTATAAATGCTCATGTTTACACACTAGTATATGTCTTCTGCTTACTGAGTTGTTGATAACTCACCCCTCATCTCCATATATCTTTTAGATAATTTTGATGGTTCAGCTGGAGAACAAGAGTAGAAAGTTTTAGCAAGATGTGATGATCGCAGTAGAATAAGTGTCTGAGGGTGCAAGTGCTTATTTGAGACTCGTAGTTAGTAAATTGATTTATTTTCGGTTATTTTGATTTGATGAATTAAGAATATTTTCGAGTCTTTAGAAAATTTTTAATTTTTGTTATTGAGAACTTCTTTGTTGTCCCTATGAAGAAACATAGATTTTTTTGGGTTGAGTAAATGAATTAGTATTTTATGGAGTTTTCTAGATTTTATAGTGGTGTTATTTAAGTTGATATTAGGTATTAAGAGCTAACTCTCTAGACCTTCGAGATCGGAGCGTTACACGTTCGAACGTAGAAGCCTTAACGGCTATGTAATTGAAATGTCGTATGTTTGAACGTCTTGGTGAAACGTTCGAACGTTACGACACAGAATGGCTGAGTCGAACTTAGTCATTATTGAAATCTCAAAAATCAATCTACAAGATTCTAAATGCCGAAATGCCACCATTGAAATGAAGTATATACTTTAAGAAACTTTTCTATTGTGACCATTTGACCAATGGCAAACCGTGGTGGCCGGAAAATAGAGTTGAAAATCCGGCCACCACTTGGCCCGTTTTAAACAAAACCAAACCTAAATCTCAAATAAAATACATGTTATTTGATTAAAAGATGAATGCCTACCTTTTAGTGACAGTTGTCGCGGAGTTTGACAGCGGCGGCGACGGAGGAGTGGCGGTGTGCAAACGGGAATGAAGTTAGATAACGGTGAAAATGACGTTTCACCATTCTGTTTTGGCCTTATATACACGAAATGTTCAAACGTAATTCTTAGTACATTTGAACTTTTTCGATTTATTTTTCAAAATATTGACTATAATATATTATACTATTAATATATGTTATATATTATAATGTATACTATAACATATAGCATACTATATATAATATTATATTATAATATATATAGTATATTATAGTGTATATATATATGCTGTGTATTATATATATAATGTATTATATAGTATAATGTATATATATTGTACTATATATATATAGTATAGTATATATCTAATATTATATTATATATTATATATATATGATCCATTATAAACTAATGAAAACAACATTAGAACCATAAGATCTTATTACTAGCCCAAAACGATATACTTTATTATTACAATCTAGTACCCAAAATTATAGTGTACAAATTTCTAAATAGATTAATTGGAACCAAATTACTCTCCCTAATGAATGACAATTAGATTAATTGTTTTTTTTTTTTAATTTGTGAGTGCTAGTTATATTTCTAAAGTTTAGCAATATGTTTATACATGTTGTGATTTTATGCTTACTCTTGAAATAATTGTGATTATTGTTTGTGAATTTTGTGAATAGTTTGTGAGTTTATGATGTTCATTGATGAATTAATATGTATAGAAATATTGTTGTTGTTGTGATATGGATTTGAAATATTGTGATTATTGTTTTTGAATTTTTATTGAATATGTTTAACAAGAAAATTATAAGTTTAGGATCTTAATTTAAGTAAAGATTAAAGACGGGACTGGCCATTGGATCAGTAAATAGCAAGACAGTTTTAGTGGGAGGATCGATCCCTTTTGCTTTCAAAGTAATGTTTAAACATCCTCCATGATTATGTTACAAGTAATGAATATATAAAGGACTGACTAGCTAGCTAGCTTGGTGATCACGTTGTACTTGCGTACCTTCATTTGTTGCGTTTGTGGCTATGAAGTGGGCCGTACATATTTTCAGACATCGATATAGGTGTCCATTAAGTGAGTCCCAAGAGGAGATCTAAGAAAACATAAATCCATCACTTTCACCCCAAAGTCTAAAACCCATGACAACCAAATAATCATGTTTATAATATATATGGAGTAGCTACTTCTTATCTATTAAACAAAAATCTGGGCGACGAAATAAAACCCAAAAAGAAAAGAACAGATCTAGCCAAATGGCAGCTCTACTAGTCACCGGCGACCATGGCTAGGGTTTCGGATTCCCCAACACACTCTAGATACGAAAGAAACCTCACCCTAACAGAAGAGATCTAAACACTCAAAATAGAGAGAGAGAGAGAGAGAGAGAGAGAGAGAGAGGAACATACCGAGAGTAGCGAAAAGGCTTCTATCTTCTGTGGACGGTGGCCTCCGATAGCATTGGCGGCGATGGTTGTGGTTTCGGAGCTAGGGTTTTTGTTTGACACTTTGGGTGAGAGAGAGAGATGGAGAGCTAGGGAGTCGGGGACGAGGGTTTGGAGGCTTGGAGCTGGAGTTTGAGCGAGAGAGAGAGAGAGAGAGAGAGAGGACATCTCACGGAAGATTCAAGAATGAGGGCTTTTGTTTTATATATAACCTCGGTACCGGATGTTAAATCCGGAACCCAGGTTTCATAACCAGATCCGGCCCGGATTAATCTGGGTTTTGTAATGCGGGTTCCGGCCCAGATTTGATCCGAGCCGAAACCCAGAACCGGAATCCAGTTATCTGGGTTTTGGACCGGGCAGGGAAAAAATCAGGCCCGGATGAACAGTCTTAGTTGTCATCATCCCGACGTCACGATTCCCGTGTTTCCGTACGTGGGAGTCGGGGCGTCACAGGTGGTATCAGAGCAGTTCGGCTCTGGGTAAAACCACATGTCCTCTAGGTGCAGTACCAGAAAATTTTTAAGTTGTGATTTGAAATTATTTTGTTCGAAGTATGCTATTTTAATTGTTTTATTTATTTTATTGTACGTTACTTTGTTTGTTTATTTATTTTATTGTATGTTATTTTTTTATTTAGTTAATTTATTTTATGGTAGATTATTTTAGTTGTTTTAATTATTTTATTGTGTTCTACTTCATTTGTTTTATTCATTTTGTCATATGATATTTTATTTTGTTGGTTTTATTCTATTTTATTTTATGTTATATTTTTGTATTTTAATTTATTTTACTATAATTATATTTTAATTTATTTTGAGTTGAAAGTGGGATTAAGGGTTACGTTATGGCAGGAAGATGGTACTACCAATAATGTCATTGTTAGGTATAAATATTTAGTGTAAAAGGCTTGAACTTTTATCGACTTGGTTTGAAAGGAATGGCATGGTCTGGGTGATCTCTTTGGGCAGTAGGATAATTCAGGTTTTAGATTTTGTGGAGATTCAACATAAGGCTTTAGAATATGAAGTTGTAAGTTCAACAAACTTTAAGGATAGATTTACGAGAATTTCACCAAAGGTTTAAGGTTTTGCAAACTTTAGGAAATGATTTGTTATCATTTAATGTTTTAGATCTGGAAGCTTTGGGAGTCGATTGTTTTATTATTGGATATAAGTTCATCGATCTTACAGATTCCAAAAAATAATTCTTATATAATTTAAGGTTTTAGAATTGCAGATTTGAATGACTGATTTATAATGAGATTGGAGTTTTTAGTTCCACAGGCTTGGTGTGCTAGCGTGAATTATTTTGGAGACTGATTAGGCTGTAACCATTAAAATAGGGTTGATCAAAGTTGAATTATTGATATAGGGATTTTCAAGGGGATTATTTCTTTGGGGAATGAAGGTATTGATCCAGTTTGGCAATGATTGTTATTAGTTCGAGGTTATAGTGGCAGGTTTTGGGATTTGATCCATATCAAATTTAAGGATAATAGTTGGTGAAGATTCAGGAATGAATTCTTGGTGATATTGAGGAAAGTGTGTAATAATTCATGGTTTTGGGAGATCAAAAATTTTCTACCAAAATGTGGTAAGAATTTTCTGGTTAGTAGGTGTTGGGCTACCTTGTACTCAATGGTGTTATTTTGTGATATAATTAAGGATTCAAACCTTGTATTGATCTTAAGGAATTAGTGGTGATTTGAAAATTTGTGATGATAATTGTAATTAGAGATTAATCATTGGTGGTGCAAATTATGCTTACTGATGGATAACTTTGGAAGTGGCTAAAAGGTTAACCAACTTGTAGAATACAATGAAGGTTTGTAAGTTTTAACATAGGAGTCGATTGAGGTTAGCGCATTTCGTGTTACAAAAATAATAATCATTGGATTTTGCTGAGTGTTGTATTAATGTTTTTGTGGAAATGGAGATTTTGGATTACATGGCCGCCCTACGAGTACTAAACGTGAGGTGCCATTAGGAGACTAATGCGAGTATGACGAAATCGCCTTTGGGAGTAGACTTGAGAGAACTGTACCCATAGTTGTTTGGGAATTAGTGATGGTATGTTTGTCTCAAGCATGTTCTGGGATGTATTTTGTAACTGCTTTAGCGTTAATGTTTGACCTTCCAAATTTCGTGGACGAAATTTTATTTTAAAGGGGGGAAGATGTGATACCCCGTATTTACGTGCAATTTAAGTACGTAAATTTTTTAATTAATTAAGATTATGGGCTTCCTTGTTTTAAATTTTAGATGATTTACGTTATATTATTTTAAGATTTTTAACTTTTAATTCGATGTATTTTCTTGTTATTAATTATTGTTCATTATTTAAATTGCTCTTTATTTTAAATTAGTTTATTGATAGATTTAATTATTTTATTTTTATTTAATCACTACGTTTAAATTATTTTATTTGACTTGCTGTTTTGAAATCTTTTTCGTTAGATCATTTGTGTGACCCAAGATGTGAGGATTAGACCTCATTTTTTTCCCTAACTTTTTTTTTCCTCTTTTTCTTTTCTTCTTCTTTTCTTTTTCTCATCTCTCTCTCTTCTCTCCCGCGAGCGAGCCGCTCTCTCCCCCGTCCATTGCGTCGTCCTCCACCAAGTGCCGCTGTGCACCGTCGTGGTCGTCACCACCCCTCCCAACCTCTTCCCCTCTAGCCGGCGACCACCTCCCTCTGTTCCCAGTCCCTCTCACGCCGCCAATCTCCTCCACGCATGGCTTCAAGCCACGACAACTCTTGTGTTCACGCGCTGCTGTCACGCCACCATTGGTCGCCATCTTTTCACCACACCACCATCGACCTCCCAACTACCTGTCCCGCCCATCCTCAGCTCCAATCCACCACTGGTGAAGCCCATCTAACTCCATTTCTGTTTTCCACTTTTTGGACTTCAACCGCCTTCTACGCCGCCACCCACGGCTAATCACCACCACCATTAACTTCATCGATATCCCTAAGCTCTTCCATTGTAATCTCAAGTCTTCATTTGTCCCCATTCAAAATCTTGCATTTTGAGACCCACGGCCGTAGTGCATTTTGCACTGTTACGTTGCCGTGCCGCCACTTCTAGCACCTCCGTGATCCTTCAAAAATTATATAATAGCACTGTAAGTATTTTTTCAAATAAATTTTGATATTTAAATGTCTTTTTGCACTAACTCATATTTACTGCGAGTTAGTTGGTTGTGCCGGACTGAGTCAGAGGAGTAAAGGGGTCGGTTGGATTGGAGGATGGAGTTGTTTGTGTTATTGGACTATGTTGTGATTTGTTGGTTATTGAATATTTGAATTGTGGCATGTACAATGCATTTACACGCATGTTCATATTTGTAACTGAAAACTGGATTTTCACATAATTGCATACATGTTCATGTGTATACTTGAAATACTGGGTTTTCATGTGAGAAATGATTTTTGAGTATGTTTGAAATGATTGGATTGATTGGTTTGAGAGAAAGGAAAAAAGTCTGTAGGGATGGTGGTAGAGTCTCGCTTATGATTCTCACCTACAGTGCACGTGGTAGGATGGTGTCCTGCCTGTTATTCCCGCATACGGTGCATGCGATAGGGATGATGGTAGAGTCCCGCCTGTGATTCCTGCCTATAGTGCTCTGATAAGTGCCTCTTGTGTGAAAAGGAACTGTAGGGATGGTGGTATAGTCCCGCCTACGGTGCATGCGGTAGGGATGGTGGTAAATAGGGATGGTGGTAGAGTCCCGCTTGTTATTCCCGCATACAGTGTCTGATAAATGATTATGTTTTCGGTTTATGATTTAATGGTTACGAGCACATTTTCTGGAAAAATGATAGAAATTATTCATGGCATGTTTATGCTCAAATGGGATTTTTGGCGTGTGTTGGAAAATAATTATTTTCGGGGAAAATGAGGATTGGGTCACATTTGTGTTTCGTCATGTACTCATGTGTGTTGGCTGCATTATAGCATTTCTATCTCTTGGGTTGCTTGGTTGATTACTTGCTAAGATTCATAATCTCACAGTATTTGATACCCTACGGTATCTTTTTATGGTATCACAGATTTTGATGCAGATGAGGCCGACAAGCCTTAGGCTTTGGCTCTGCTGGAGGAGTGATCTGGGGTTGCTCTCGTGTATCGAGATTCGTTTTATCACTCGTTTATGTATTTGCCCTTTGTAATATATTTTGGGATAACTGTATAACTTTTAAAAGGTAAATTATTTTGGATATTTGGATTTAAATTTCTGGTACTTAGTTTGTGAACTTTTAATTAACCGCTGCTACTTTTGTTGTGCACTTTTGCATGTTGCACACACTTGAGCACTCATCGTTGGGATGCGTGACCCTTATTGTCATCATCCCGACGTCACGATTCCCGTATTTCCATACATTGGAGTCGAGGCATCACTAAAACGATCATGGGTTAGTACAACCTAAACAAGATCTGTAATACCCCATATTTTTAGTGTATTTATTTTTAGTGAAAGATTATTTTAATTAATTTTAAATATTATTTTCTTGTTTTAAAATTTATTAGATTTATCGTTGGATTTATTTTATAATTTTTAGGTTGTGAAATTTACTTTGATGTGCTTTCTTGATATTAATTAGTGTTTGCTTTTAAATTACTCTTTGCTTTAATGAATAATTTTATTGTTGGACTTTAATGATTATTAATTTTTTTATTTTTTTATTTTTTTATTTTTCCCCACGCACGGCACTATCCATGCACGTCTATCTCTTCTCTTTCTCTAGGGTTTTCTTATCACCCATATAAATTTACATTTTCATCTTATACCTTTGAAAAACTGCCCTATATCGCTGCAACCAACCGCAAGAACCACCCCGCCCCCTTAGTTCGACGCCAATCTCCTCCCCACGCAAACAACAACCATGGCTCCTCCTTGCACACATAAACCACCGTGTGGTAGCCCCACCACCCAACCTTTGGCAAACCGTGAACCCCACGGCAAAACAACAACCTCTGCTATCCTAAACCACAGAGTACGTACACTGCCATAAACCACATCAGTGTGTTGCATGCCCCTCCCACCGTCCAACTTCAGTGCTGTCATCACCACCGCATGAAGCCCAGCAGCCAGTTTTCCTAGTGTCAACCACGGGACTACCATGGAACAGCCACTGCCTCCACGTCCAGGAAACATCCTGCAACAGCAGTGAACCGCAGTGCCGCTACACCATCCAGAACGCAAGCCGCCGCCCCATGCAGAACTGATGCAAACCGTGCATGCATTGCACCTCCACGGATCGTAGCACCGCCTCGCCATGGGCCACCTCCACTTGACCCTCACTGGAGCTCCAACTCTTCCGCCGTACACCACTGCACCACCACCATATTGCCGAGGACAACTACCTACAAACTAAACCGAAAACTCCCCTGTTTTAGCCACTGAAAACAAAGCATTTCACATACCGCAACTCCTCCACGCCGGTTGCCTCAGCCTCAAGCAAAATCACTGCCTAGCCATCGAGCTCACCACTGTCGACCTCCGCCTAGCCCTTTTGGTCTATCGCGTGCCACCTCAAGCTCAAGGTGAGCTTCATTCTCTCTCTTGCGCCGAGCTCTCTCTCCGTCTCTCTCTCTCTTTTCTACGTAAGGTTCCTCTCTCTCTCTCTCATTAGCTGGTCTCTCTCTCTAACCAGTGTGCTGCTGCCGCCCCCACCACTGTAAGCAACAGCCCAGCTCACCGCCTTCGTGCCCTCCATCGCTCGGTGAGTATGGCTCCATATGAATTTAATCTGTGATATATGAACTTGTCATTTTCCAAAAAGGTCCTTATGTGTTTTGTTTAAGCCCTAAGATACCCTTATATCATACTAATTATAGGTTTATCATGATTCGGTTTATATATATTAGTAGGTTTTGTTTTAAAATACAATATTTTATAAAGGAAATAGAGAAAGATTTGAGATATTATTAGTGATATTATATAAATTTTAAGAAGTGCAAAGTAAGTGCAAAATTTTATTTAGAGATCTTTTAAGAGAACTAATTAGTCTATTTTTTATTAAATGAAATTTTTACTTCCTAACATATAATCAGTTTTGTTATAATTATGTTAAGAGAATTTTTTTAAAACTAGAGATGTATTTTTGTGGCATAGTTGTATTTAGTATAATATTATTATGCAATTTAGAAATGACTTAGAGTATAATAGTGAGAGGAATTAAGTGGATATTGATGATTTTAGAAATGATGATATTTTAGGAATTATGAGAATTTTTGGTTTTGTAGATTTAAAATAGGTTCTTTTAGTATTTTAGGTTTAAATATCGAAATAAGTGGTTGATTGAAAATTTACAGGAATTACTTGATTATTTTATAGGTGACGATTGTTAATTGTTCGACATATTTGAAGAAAATTCTGAAAGGGCTAAGAAGTCCAGGTAAGCGGGGTTCCTATACTAGACTTTGCATAAAATAAAATGAACTTAGGTCCTTTATGGAAAATGTGCATGTTTTGTTATGAAAAGAAATCTGAAAACCACCTCGGATATTTGTTCTGCATTACTCATGAGATTCTGTTTAAGAAGAAAGTATTTTCTGTCATGACTGGTGTAGACATGAGCTTATTTTTGACATTCTGTTTCTGAACTTTGAAAAAGAGAGCGAATATGAAATTTTGTGCATAAATTATGTTTTGTGATCTGATTCTGTTCTGTTCTGAAGATTTTCTATACTCTGATATGATGTGATTTCTGAAAACCTTTGGCATGACTTTCTGATTCTGTTCTGATTCTGATTCTGATATGGTGATTCTGATTCTGTTTTGCTTTGATGTCTGGCCTTGTCACGGGATACAATAGTGACCTTTGGCCCTGTCACGGGATACAATAGTGACCTCTAGCCCTGTCTCGGGAGATAATAGTGACCTCTGGCCCGCCACGGGATATAATAGTGGTTTTCTGTTCTAAGTGCAATCGCTTTGTTAACATGGTGATTCATGTTCTGTTTGGCTTTCCGCTGGATGCACAACCCTACCACGGGGGTTAAACATGGTCTCTGTTCTGATATGATGATCTGATATGATATGATAAGACGAAGATGTTCAGTCATGTTGTGCCAAATGAGTCTTTGAATATGAAAAGTTGGTTTCTGAATATAAAATGTTTGAAAAGTCGCTCTGATTTTCTGATAATATGTATTTTTGAGATTTGCATATTGATACTGAAATGTTTTGTTTCTGTATTTTGAACTCTATGAAAATGCTCATGTTTACACACTAGTATATGTCCTCTGCTTACTAAGTTGTTGATAACTCACCCCTTATCTCCATATATTTTTCAGATGATTTTGAATAGTTCAGCTAAGGATCAGGATTATGGAGCATCGGTGAGATGATTATTTAAGCATACTGCATTACTTATAGAAGATTTCTGAGAATCGGCAGATTTTATTAAGAGATTTTTGTAGTATTCTGATGACTTTATATTTTTGGAGTCTGTAAATATATTGAGGAATTGTGAGTTTTAAGTTACAGGGAGTAACTCTTCGATCCCTGTGGGACCAGGGCGTTACAATATCTCCAACATCAAAAAGTACATGGCAGCGACAATTATCTGTTTGAACCTTGTGTTTTGCATTGCTCGCCTGAATTGCTTGTTTGACTTGGTTGTGTACTCCCCGAAGGTGCTCTGCCATCTCCTCGGCCTTGAAGTTTAGGCAACCAATCTGTGGTACTGGAGCCATATCAAGTACACCTAAAACATTCTGACAAATGGTCTCAACTTGGTAGTCCGGTTCTTGGATCGGTTGTAAGCAGACTCTGCCTACGATAAGGCGAGGTCCCACTGTTTTGGCTTAGTACCCGCCAAACTTTTCAAGGGTTGCCCAAACTTCGATTCACCACCTCAATTTGTCTGCTTGTTTGGGGGTGATAGGTACTACTGAAGTTTAGCTTTGTTTCAAACTTCTCCCACAAACTCTTCCAGAAACTACTCATAAACTTCATATCCCGGTCAAAGGTGATAGACCGAGGAACACCATGCAAGTGAGTAGTCTCCTTGAAATAAAGGTGGGCGATTCGAGTGGCGTCCATGGTATTTCTGCAAGGTAGAAAATGGGCCATCTTACAAAATCGGTCGACCACAATGACAATTGAATCCATGGCGTGTTGGGTCCTCGGTAAACCTAAGACAAAATCCATACTGACGTCAAGCCACAAACCATTAGGTATGGTAACATCAGGTATAGTAACGTAGTGTAAAGGCCAGCATTGGTGAAGGTTTCCTTCGCTCTATGGCACACAAAACATCCCGTCACGTATCGTGCTACATCACTGGTCAACTTGGGCTAGTAGTAATTTACGACGATTAATGACAAAGTCTTTCTCGTCCAAAGTGCCCCTCGCCATGCAATTCCTGTATAATGTGCTCTCTTAAGGAAGAGTTTGGAATACACAATTGTTGGCGATGGAATAGAAATCCGTTGTGCAAATTAAAGAAAATCACTTCACCTTCCCTCAGTTACTTCCTTAAGAATCTTTCCAAAGGATGGAGCTTCGGCGTACAAATCCCTGAAAGTGTGAAAGCCCGCCACTCTAGTACTAATGGTGGTGAGGAGTGCCACTCGTCGGCTTAAAGTGTGAAAGCTCCCTGATTAGGGCTGGCCTACCAAACATTTTCCAACTTGATTTTGGCATCACTTTTTATTTTTTATTTTTTACAGCGAAACGTTAGGTACCCAAGCCTGTCTCTTGAACATGAATTAGAGAGAGAAAAAAAGCTTGTTTCTTGTTCTTTTCCGTTATATAATGAACATAATGAACACATAATGGAAAGCCGCCACCAATAAACGAAAGAAGACTCATTCTTCATTATTATATAAAGTGGGAGAAAGCAAGCCACTTTGACAGCGTACAATGCACGCAGGCATAGATGAAGGGCAAATATATATAAGACATGCATGCAATAGTAGTACGTACTATATATATTAATAATGTATATATCCACGACATGCAGTTTATCTCTCTTGAAAGAGCTAGCTTATTAATTCAAGGATAAACCTCAATGAGAGACCTTAAACCCAATATGTGTGTTATTTTGTAGTCACTGAAACCAGCATCCAAAAACAGCTTTGCCCATTCTTTCTCGTTTCTCTCTTTTCCAGTTACCAATACCATCATCAGCATGTCAAAGAAGTGTTGCGTCTCAATCGACTCCTTATCATCTTCCTTCTGGTTCTGTACTATCATTTCAATGATCATCACCTTTCCTTTCTTGTCATTGCTCGTGATTGCCTCCTTGCATCTTCTAAGTATTTTAACGCATTCCTCATCGTTCCAGTCATGCAATATCCACTGCTTGTCATTTGCATTCACAATCAATTTAGTGACAAGATATGTTTTCTTATACAATTCTTCGATAAAACATTATTAATTATTTTTTAAGACATTAATTAGGGTTTGAGCCATATTCTTAGATCCAGCCCAAGAAATAGTTCTAAGTAATAGCCGGACGCAAACTCTGTGACTGGATCTATTTTGTTTTTTTCTTTTTTAAATTTCGTTCCGGTGATCAATTTAGTTAAAGCATTGTATTAAAATATTTCGCTGGAATATCATTACGGGATTAACTATATATATATATATATATATATATTTATATGTATATATAAACTGATAAATAATAAAATAAATATATGTATATGTAAGTCACGTGTATAATGTATGTGTGTGTGCGTATATATATATATATATATATATGTCGGATAATTGACGATTTATAAAAAGTACATACTTTAAAAATATTAAAAAAATTAGAGATATTAGTGTTAAAAGATAATATTAAAAAAAATCTCAAACTCGGAAAGAGACAAAAAGAAAAAACGAAGAAAGAAAAATTAAAAAGCGGAAGAATTATTAAAAATAATGATATCTAAAAAATGAGAGAATCATGGGATACATTTAAAATAACAAAAAAGCTCAAATTATATAAATACCTTTTAGATTATAAAATTACATAAATATATGGATTTTAAATTTAAAAAAATGTCATCCAAACTCTAAAAAACTACAATTTTGACGAAATGGAATAGCGCCTGGGTTCTGGCCGAAAAATACCGAAATGACTGGAACATGCCGGAATTTAGAATGAAACGGAATGAGGAGATATAATGTATCAAGTAGTGCACTTGAACGAAAAATTCCGACGGTAATGGCCAAAACAGAATGAAATTCAAAACTCTGGTATGATTACGATATCATTTTCGTCGGAAAAATATTTGGGGATGTATTTACATGCATGCGAGTACCTGGTTTGTATATGCTAGCTCTATAAGCGATGCATTTACCTTAAGTAAAATTGCATCTGCAGGAGGAACTGCCTCAAACATGTCCCCTCCAATATACTTCAAGTTCTTACTCCCTTCCGAGCCAGCAACCACATGTGGGAGATCAAGCACCGTGCACTCCATACTTGGGAATGCGTCGGCAATGGCCTTGGCCACAGTTCCGGTACCGCCACCAACATCAACCAACGACTCCAATCCACCGAACACTGCGCTGCACTTGTCGATCACCACGCTCATCACCAAGCGAGCATCACTAGCCATGGCATCATTGAAAAAATTGTTAAGCTTTGGCTCATGGCCCCCATAATCCCAAAACATCTTTCCGTGTGCCGTGTTAAACGGGGTAAGATCTTCATTTTGGAACCATGCGGTCAGAAAATGCCAAGGCTTAGTCAAAACAGGATCGAGCATGGCAAGTAAGAATGGAGTTACACTCAAGGGATTCTCCTTAAGAAGGAGCCTAGACGCATCAGTGAGCGCATATCTTTCTTCTTCGTCATTTCGAGTCATTTCTTCTGCAACAAAGAAGCCAGAGTGGATGAGAATGCGCATAAGACGAGGAATATTACGAGCTTTTGTTGGGTGGATAGGGAGTGCTACGAGGAGCTCAGAAAGAGTCATGGGCTTGGCGTGGTTGTGGATGATATCAGGTATACCAAGCTGGATTGCACATTTCAGGGACATGGAGTTTATGAAGTTGAAAATATGGTTCCATATGTGGGCTTGAGCATTAAGCAGCTCAGTAGCATGTTCTCCAGGAACCAATTTGAAGCTATGCTGTCTGAAACTACTCATTGGTTTATTTATTTTTCATGCGAAGTTATGGCTCCAGATGCAACAATATTGAGCCCTATATATAGAGTGGAGACGAGCAGTGGCGGAACCAGAAAAGTTTTTAAGGGAGGGCCAATTTTTCTAACTTATGACACATGTAATATGTAAAATGAAAAAGATAAACCTTAATCTTAATTTCACGAAAAACATAAAAATGGAACCATATAAAAAAAGTCAGATCTCAATAATTTGCTATCTACATGCAAAGATAAAAGTCTAAAAATACAACTTATATGAGAATTATAAATTTTGTAGGGGCAACCATCAACGTGGGGGGTGGGGGGTGCCAACCATCAACGTGGCTCCTGTCACAGAGGAAAAGGATAACGTACGATCCGGAGAAATAATGGAGTCCCAAATGACCATACTATCATCAAATCATTTACAGCGTGATTCAAGTTGACAGGTCACCTACTTCTAGTATATATGCATACCTCCAGATTTGGCAAATCTTGATCTTTTTGCGTCACAAACAACACTAGAGTCGCTGCATGATTAATGAGGTGAAAGTGACCGTAAAAGAAAAGTACTCTATTTTTATTGCACCGCAAAGTTGACCAGTACGTACGTCAGTTAATTTTGTTTTCCTCGTGTATTGCACTATTTTTACATTAGGAGCGAACGCATTAATTCTTGACAGCATCTACAGTAGATTAGTCAAAATTAAAACATATTTTTGATAAATATAAAATAATTTAATTTTTACGTATTTCATTCATATAAATTTTTATATTAGAACAGTTATTTTTTGATTACATAATAATAAAATAATATAAAATGAATTTAATTTTAACTATTCACATTAAATCTCCATATTAAATTATCTATTTATTTGTTATATAATAATAAATAATTAATAATTAAAAAAATATTTATTTTTTAATTATTTTTTTATTTTTTTTATCATATCAGTAAAACCTACCGTAACGTTGCAGCTCTACATTGGTAAATAATTTTTTGGTTTATTGAGAGGGAGGTGGTAGTTGTGAGAAAGAAAGAAAGAGAAAAAATGATAAAAAATAGATTTGATGTATCTACAATTACCTTCAAGTTTGTAAATAATTTTGTGAGTCACTGTAAGTAAATTCCAATTATTTGAAATTTAGTTAATCTAATGTGAGCTATCCCAATAGCTCTCAACATCTATTTTTTGGCATTTGGCAAATCCATGATGGTTGCTATGAGTTCAGAATGGAGGGTGTAGCTGATGTAGAAAATAAGCATGAAGAAGAGTTTGTTATGTGGTTTGAACAGAGGATAGGATGCTCTCATTACAAAAAAACAGTTTATTTGCTGCATTTATGTTTTGTAAAAATAATTATTTCCTATCAAAATGAGTTTATTATCATCTTAAATGGTCATTTTTGTCATAAATACTCATTTTTCATGTGCATGTCTCTTATCTTATCATTAGGCAACCAATGATTTATTTACCCAATCTAAATTCATATTTTCATATTTTCTTTCAAAAATTATAACCGAGGCCAACCAATTTTCACTTCTAAACCAAAACATTCACGTTCTTTCGCGTTCATGAAAACTAAAATATAGTTTCTTGTTTTTTCTTAAAAATATCTATACATTTATCTATGGAATTTTCAAAGAAATGTCTTTTGTTTCTTTTGTACTACCACCTCAATATTTTATTAATTAATTCTATTATTATTTTTCTTTATTCTAGCTCTTAATTACATGAATAGTATTATGGATGTGTTTCACCGTCACTACTTTACGGTCACCTGCAACAAAAGAGTAGAGAGCACGGGGGTTCGAGGAAATGTCTCTGATACCTAAGTTAGTAATTTGAAGATGATAATAATAATAATAATTTAGTCCCTTTACTTACCCCAATTTTTCCTTTATATTGAGCTCTATGAGTTATTTTTTTCTCTTATCGGATAGTGATTATCCTTTATTTGAATTCAAATTTAGAGATGATTCATCTTTTAGCAAATTTGAATGACAACCTCTTTTATCTTTGGCCACCGACTAGATAGTTATCCAGTCGGTATTGGCCATGGGCTGGGTTCCCTTGGTACTGGGCTGGGCCTCTCGGTAATGATATAGGCTTTGGTCACAAGTAAGGGCCCAGGTCCACCTTAGGGGCTAATCGGTCGGGATGCCCTCTCGAGTTACCCAGTGAAGTCTCACTGCGCATGGCGTGATGGGACTTGATTATGGGTGTCGTTTCGTTCTTCAAGCTGTGTCAGTACGCCATTTCGTTTCCTCCCCTCGGGCATGTCAACCGCCACTTCATTTCAATTCCTATTTAATGCACATTTTCCCTTTTCTTTTGGTCTTTTATCTTATTCACGTTTTCTTGCCCTTCTCTTCTTTTTCGAGTTCTTGCACTTCTATTCTCTGAGTTCTTGCACTTCTATTCTCTGAGTTCTTGCCTCTTTCTTTTCTTGTGACTTCCTTCAACCTTCCATGGCTTACTCTTCTTCCAAGGGTAAGGCGGTGATTGCTGCTCAGTACTCTTCTTCATCCTACGACTCCCTTCCTCGAATTATTGTTGCTCCCCCAGCTTCCATTTTTGTGGGTTCTCGCTGGTCTTCAACTATCACTTCGCGCAAACTGGAAATGCCTTAAACAACTTCAACATTCCTGATTCTGTTGAGTTGAAGGTTCCTACCCCCAATCAAAAAGCCATCGATGCCAAAGGTATGACCGTCTCTGTTGTCCTTTATTTTGCTATGTTTACCATGGGACTTCGATTGCCCTTCGTGCGCCCAGTTCGTGACGTGTTAGACGTCTTAGGACTTGCTCTGGCTCAGTTGGTGACAATGCTTGGAGAATTTTGATGGCCTGCTACGTTTTGTGGCAACAGGTCCTAGAACCTGTGGCGATGAATACCTAGACCTAACAGCCCGTGAATTTTTTTCCATTCATGGTTTTAGGCTTTTGGATGGAAATCTTTGTAGTTTTAAAGCCCGACGGGTCTTGGTTGATTTAGAACGTAAGTATTCACATGTGAATGATTGGACTAACAAATTTTTCCTTGTGACTGGCTTTGGTTGGGAATCTCCTGCCGATGAGGCTCTTAATAAGGAATTCTCTATAAGGGCATGCTATTCCCTTTTCCTTGATGGGGATGACTATGAAGTGATTCTTTCTCCTCGTGAGGAGGCCCATGTTAGGCTGGTGGAGTCCTCGGTTCAGGATTTCTCGGATGTGCTTCTAACCCCCAGTAACATTGAGAAGTTCCTGATGGTCCCCAGTCAAGCCAACGCCTCAAGGCGTGAGGTTTTAGGTGCCCCTCACCAGTGGGCAATTTGAAAAAGAAGAAACGTCCTTGCGAAGGCGGGAAGAAGCAAAGAAATATTAAAAAGGCTCGTATCTCACCTCGTTCTGACGCGTCTATTTCATCCAAAAGTGGCTCTTTACTTCCCTTGACAGCGGGCGGAGGTACAAAATTGGTACCTCCCCCTAAAAAATAGAGTGGAGCATCATTTCCAGCTGTCGATAATATCAAGTTGAGTTCTTCTCGGGAGTTGACGAGTAAAACCACCTCCCAGGAAGGTGGGAGCACCATGTTGGCTATTTCTCAGAAGAAGCCGAGTGTTATGGCCGCCTCTATGGATCCACCACCTCTTTCTCTGGATGACATCATGTTGCAGGCCGAGAAAGATCTCGACAGTATAATCGCCGCAGAGGCGGCCGCCGAAGCTACTGCGCGACCCTCGACTGCTAACTGATGTTCCAAGTAGCAAGGTGATAATACTCCAGTGGAAGAGGATATTCTTATTTTGAATCTTGTCCTCCTTACAATGCCCCCTTCCACTTCTACGAGCTTCTCACCCTTTGAAGCTTCTATGCCTCTACTAACTTCTTCCTCGCTAATCGTTTTTGTGCCTTCTGGCGTTCCTTCGGATCAACCTTGGTTGGAGGGGGCGGAGAAAGGAGTGTTGAAGAGTTAATTGCATTGCCTTGTTCCCCCTTGCCTCGACAACTTCGGGTGGGGTTACTCCGGATTTGCCCTTTGTGTTTCCAGCCCTATCCCTTGTCAGCGGCAGCAGGGATTCAATTCCTTCACCACCGTTCAGTGTTTCTCCTTGAGGAAGTGGAGAACCATTTATGACAACTCCTGAGGAGAATCTCGGGATTGATCAGGCTGTACCCTGCGAGGATGAAACTGGTGAGGTGGGGAAGGCCAAAAACTGCTCGGGTCCTCCTGTTGAACCACCTGTTAGTGATCCTTTGTTTGTTCCAACTAAAGTTGCTTTTCCTTGGGAGGATTTCGCTACTACTTCTTCGCCGGCTATCAAGCCGAAAAGTTCCTCAAGTTCCCACCCGGTAGTTTCCCTAGCATCCCTACACACTCGCTAAGCACACTCGCTAAGCAAAGGTCATCAATGCCTTTGTTCAATAGCTTCATAGTGTTTTTGCGCCGGTATTTTTACGTTCTCCTTAATGCTTTGGTCAATAATTATAACGAACATACTTTAATCCCATTTTCTCTCTTTCTCTCTTTTTTTGTTTTAGGGAGTTGATCGCTTTGTCGTTTACTTGGTGGACGATTGGATCACTTGGAGGGTGAAAAGAACCAATTGGCCGACGAGTTGGCTCAGCTTGAGGCTCACTCCCATTCATCTTATAGCAAGTTGGTTAACCTTCGTGCCCAAGTTGCTTCACTCTAGGAGTTGGCGATTTCAGTTGTGGATGCTGACCACTACCGTTAAGAGGTGGTAGCAATTGGGAATGAACGGGATGACCTTGCCACTCATCTAAACCAAGCAGAGGGAGTTGTGTAGGAGAGGGACAACTTAGTTGTTCAGGTAGAGGCTTTTAAGAAGGAACAAGATGAGTTGGCTATTCAGGTGGAGCGTGCCTTGAAAGAGCAGGATGGCTTCGCCGCCAGCTTTGGTTGTACGAAATTAGAGATTGAAGGATTAGCCCAGTCCAAATCCGAATATGCTTCTCGCCTAGCCTCTCTTGGAGACGAACAAAGAGAGCTACTTATAAAGCTGGGGGCGGCCAAAGGGATGAAAACTAAGGCCAAGAAAAACTTGGCTGAGGTGAAGGGCCTTCTTAAAGACAACGATCGTCAATATCTTTAGCTTGACGAAGTTGTTAAATCTGCCAAGAAAACGATTTCTATCCTGGAGCGTCAATTGGCTGAGTTGGGCCTTGCCTTGGAGAATTCTCAGAACGACCTTATTTGGGTCCTTCCCCAGTTGGCTGCTGCCCCCAAGATTCGATTACTAGCCTGGGGTAAAGGCTTTAAGTTGGGTGTAAAACAGTTTCGTGAGCTTCTTTTTCGAGAACCCACAACAAATCTGCATACTTTGGAATTAGGGCTGAGCAAAAATCCGACAATCCGACTCCGAATCCGACTCCGCTCCGGCTCCGCTCCGAGTCCGCTCCGACTCCGACAAGTCGGAGTCGGAGTCGGAGTTTTTTCCCTATTGGAAGTCGGAGTCGGAGTCGGAGTCGGAGTCATTGAAGAACCGACTCCGACTCCGCTCCGATCCGCCTCCGACAATCCGCCTCAGCCTCCGACTTGGTCCTCCGACTCCGCCTCCGATTTTATACATATTTTATAAAAAATATATGTGTTTTTCTATATATTAATCATTTAAATTTTATACAACTATATCTTATATAGTTAGTTAAACTCAATAATATACTAGTTAAATAATATATTTATACTATAATATATAGACTAAATTGACTAATAAATAATAATAGTTTAGTATATGACTATATGTAAATATCATACTATTACAAATTTATAATATTACTACCATGTTACATGTAAGTTGTAACACTAAATTACTAATGTATAAATATAATAACATGTAATACTAATGTATATATAATATACTATAAACACTAAGATGCATAATAACATCAACATGTAATACTAATGGATAAACACTAATCTATAAATTTAGAATAACATATAATACTAATGAATAATAACTAAAGTATTATTCATATAAATTTTATATAACAATATCTTGTATTAATTATATTTTTTGACTTAATAAATTCTCAACATATTCCTTTTGATAAATATATTAGTAATACTAATATACATTAGTATATTAATTAGATTTATGGTCTAATACTAATACTATTAGTAATCCACTTTAACTAATACTAATATTTATACTAATACTATTATAGACTATAGTTATAACTTATAGTATTATACCTACACTAAATCACTGATTCACTATAACTTATACTAATATAGTTATGTTAAATCACTATAACTAAAACTAATGTAGTTATACTAATCATTATAACTATATATAGTATTAATATCACTATTAGTATAATATATAGTATTAATAATAACTAATACTAATATAACTATTAGTATAACTAATGTCACTACTAGTATAACTAATACTAATATTAATATACTAATACTATTAGTGTATTACTAATATTTATATATATTAATATATATATCAAGTATAAGAGATTAGAGATTTAATATATATAATATTAAATCACTAACATACTAATAGTATGATACTATAGTATTAGTAATTATACTATAAGATATAGTAATAGACTAATAGTATAATATATTAATACTATATTATATATAAAATAGTAATACTATATTTTGAATCTTCATTTCATATACGGTGCCTTTTTTTTTAATATTCATATATAATAATATATATCATATATATAATATAATTAAAAATAGATTCATAGTAATTATAATAGTATACTATAGTAACTATACGGTGCTTTTTTTTTAATCTTCATTTCGTATACGGTGCCTTTGTTTATTGTAGTGATTAGTTGGATGTGGATATGGAATCATGGACGATGGGAGTACATGTAAAAATATGACTTTCTTTTTATTTTTTGAATGTATGTTAGCATGTTACTTGTTTTATTTAGTTGTATTTTTTATTATAATCAAAAGTTTAATAAGTTTGGATTGTAATTTTGAGAAAATTGAAATTTGAAAGACCACAATTTTTTTTTAAAGTGGGTCAAATATGAAGTTAAAAAAAAATTTAAAAAAAAAGTCAAAAAATCCAACTCCGATCCGACTCCGATCCGACAAGTCGGAGTCGGATTCTCTACATGTCGGAGTTGGAGTCGGAGGTTGGGCCCTCCGACTCCGAAAGTGTCGGTGCTCAGCCCTATTTGGAATGGAAGTCTATTCGGGCTAGTGAGGTTGCCCTTCATTTCTGTGACTCCCTTGGCCGGGCCAAGATACCTGACGCTTTTTGCTGCCCATCCTGACATCTATTTAGCTCGGAGTTTTCGTATCCCCCTCGAGATTTGTTTTTGAATCTTTGTACATAACTTAACTTTGAAAGCTGTTTTTTTTTTTTTTTTATTTTATTTTACTTTTTATTTTGACTTTTGTAAGCTGTTTTGAGGCCTTTGAACTTTGCTTGTTGGTTGTAAAGTATTCATTGCTGCTTCTAGGTGACTTGCATCATGATATCAAGTCATGTTATTCATACTTTATGTATTAGCTTTGTTTACAATTCCAAGCGTTATGTCACCTATCAGTGTGAGATTTTCTTACTCTCTTTAACCCTTTTGGGCTAGTGGGAGAGTTTCTCGACCACGTCACCTTCTGGCGAGAAGGTGTTAAAGGGAAACTTCCACGACCGTTCTAACCTTTAAATTTTTAGGCTCGTGGGAGAGTTCATCGACCATATCGCCTTATGGCGCTAAGGTGTTAACGGGAGATTTTAAGTTTTTAGGTTCATGAGAGAGTTCCTCAACCACATCGCCTTCTGGCGAGAAGGTGTTAATGGGAGATTTTCTTGACCGTTTTAACCTTTAAGTTTTTAGGCTCCTGGGAGAGTTCCTCGACCACGTCGCCTTCTGGTGAGAAGGTGTTGACGGGAGATTTCCTCAACCGTTTTAACCTTTAAGTTTTTATTTTAGTGGGAGAGTTCCTCGACCACTTCCTCTATTGGCGGGAAGGAGTTAACGGGAGGTTTCCTTGACGGCTTTAACCTTTAGGTTTTTATTAGGCTAGTTGGAGATTCCTCGACCATGTCACTCTTTCCTTTTTTCCTTTAAGTCTTGATCATTTATTAAAAACAACAAAGCCAAAGAAAAGGTGGACAAAATGTATTGGCATTTATTGAGAATGATATTCATATGTAAATCAACAAATGAAATAAAAGAAAACTACATATCTTTCCTTTAAACATAGTACTTTTGTAGGTGCTTTGCATTCCATGGGTGAGGTAGCTGACGTCCTACAACATCCTTAAGGTGGTTAGCTTCCGGTCTGTGGCTTGCCACTACAGCGTAAGGGACTTCCCATCAAGGGCCCAATTTCCCTTAGACTCGTCGGCCCATAGCCCCTTTTTGTCACCTATCTTCTTTTTCAGTATCCCCATGATGGTTTTATTAGTTGCTTCCACTTGTGCGTTTGCCTGGGGAAGGCCTGGGGAAGAGTACTTGACATTGATTCCTAGTTCTGCACACCATTTACGATAATGTTCAGAGTCAAATTGTCTTCCATTATCAGAAATGATACACTGAGGTATCCCAAACCTGTACACTACTACCTTCCCTAGGATCTTTGTCACACTTTGAGCGGTTATTGTAGCCTTAGCTTTTGCCCACTTTGTAAAGTAGTCGATCACTACGATAATGAACTTGGTTCCTCCTTTGCTAGGGGGCATAAGGCCTAACAAGTCTACTCCCCATTGGGCGAACGACCATGGAGACGTTATGGACCACAGCTCTTCAGGGGGTGCACCTGGGATTGGTGCATGAATCTGGCATTGGACACACTTCTTTGCAAACTCTTTCGCGTCTTTGAGTGCATTTGGCCAATAGTACCATGCCCTTACAATCTTTGTAATGAGTGATTGTCTTCCTGAGTGACTCCCACAAATCCCCTCGTGTACTTCCTTCATCACATACTCAGCTTCCTCCTCTGTTATGCATCGCAACAATGGGTTTGACAAAGCCCACCTGTAAAGAACTCCGTCAATTATGGTAAACCTGGTTGCCTTGCATTTTAACTTTCTCGCCTCTTCCCGAGATTGGGAAGATCGCCTGTCTCCAAATACTTTTTTATATCACTAGCCCATCCTGGCGTATTCTCCCTGATGTGAAAACTTTCCTCTCCTACTGCTGGTCTAGGCATCGTTCGTAAATCAACCTTCCATGGTAACATTTCTTCTTGCCTTGCTGAGGTTGCGCGCGCCAATCGGTCAGCCTTGGAATTGTCTCCTCTAGGTATCTTCTCGATTCGAAAGTATTTGAGACCTTTGCTCTACTCCTGAACTTGGGGAAGGTATTTTATTAGCTTGGATCCCCTCGCCAAATACTCCCATTGTGAATCGGCTTTCATCTTGACTTCTTCACCTCCTAATACCCTCTTGATTGCCACATCGGCAAGTACTGTTTCATAGTCAGCTTCATTGTTTGTCACTTTGAACTCCAATCGTACTACATGGTACGACTCTTTCTCATCACTTGTTACTACGTACACACCGACTCCACCTACTCGGCAGGCTGACCCATCTACAAACACTTGCCATGGATTCTTCTCAGGTGGTTTATGGACTTCTTCTCTGAAATTTGAAAATTCTGCTACAAAATCGGCTAGTATATGTCCTTTCACAGTGCTTTTTGGTATTTAGCTAATGTCGTACTCACTTAGTTCAATTGATCATTTGACCAATCGTCCTGAGGTGTCTGGTTTCTGCAACACCTTTTGTAGAGGCGACAAAGTGATTACCTTTTTGGATCGGCTTGCGAATAAGGCTGTAATCGCCTTGCTGCTACTACTACAGCGAAGGCGCCCAACTCAACCTTTGGATACCTAGCCTCTGCTCCTCTCAACGCCCTGCTTACATAATGCATCGGCTTTTGCTCCTTCCCCTCCTTTCGTACCAACCCAGCAGACACTGCGTCTGGAGTTACTACTAAGTACAACGATAATGGTTCTCCTGGCTTGGTGTGACTGAGCAATGGTGGCTTAACCAAATATTCTTTTAACTGAGTAAATGCTTCCTCACACTTGCATCCCACTCTCGTGCTTTCTTAAGCACCTGAAAGAAAGGTAGACATTTATCCGTTAATTGGGATACAAACCTGTTCATAGTTGCGATCTTGCCTACTAGTTTCTATACTTCATTCAAGTTCGTGGGCGGCTTCATCTCTATTATTGCTCTAAGTTTCCTGGCTGCACTCTGAATGCGCATTTCGTTGGGTTGAGCTTCATTTGGTACCGACGTAAAACCTAGCCTCCCTAAGGTCTTCTATGTGTTGGTCAAACTCTCTGCTTTTTACTAGTAGATTATCGATGTACATGCTTCTTCCGATCTGGTCTTTAAATATTTTGTTTACCAACATTTGGTAGGTCGCCCCAACATTCTTCAAGCCAAAAGGCATCACCTTATAATAGTATAATCCTCGGTCAGTTATAAAAGCGGTTTTCTCCTGATCAGCCTTCTATATCCTGATTTGATTGTATCCCGAGTAGGCATCCACAAAACTTAACATTTTATGTCCCGTTGTTGCGTCTACTATCAGATCTATCCTTGGTAATGGGAAACTATCTTTCGGGCAAGACTTGTTGAGGTCAGTAAAATCCACACACATTAGCCACTTCCTGTTAGACTTTTTCACCAGTACCGTGTTAGGCAGCCACTCTGGATACTGTGCTTATTTGATGAATCCAGCTGCTAATAACCGATCCACCTCCTCTGCAATTGCTTCGTACTTCTTGGTACTGTAGTTTCTCTTATTTTGTTTTACTGGGCATACTTTTGGGTCTACGTTCAACTCGTGTTCGATAACTTCCTAACCTATCCCTGGTATATCCTTATGACTCCATGCGAATACGTCTTTATGGTCTAGAAGGAAATCTATTAGTTGTTGTCTCTTTTCCTGTGCCAATTTTGTCCCGATCTTCACATAGCTTTCAGGATGATTCTGCTCAAGGGTGACCAGCTTTAAATGTTCATTTGCCTCCCCGTGCTTCAGGGCATCTTCATCTCTAGTCTATAACTCTGTTGCCATTACCTGTGGTCCTAGCGGGAGGACCGTCCGTTCTTTAGTACCCACGATACTGACCTCTACTTGCCCTTGTCTGAGTTCCTGCACATAACATTCTCTGGCTAAGACCTGCTCACCATGCACTTTATCTATTCCTCTTGGTTTGTGCACCTTGCCTATTGGGAACTTTATTTTTAGATGATAGGTCAAGGTAATGGCCTTTAATGCATTTAACGTGGGTCGCCCAATGATTGCATTATATGCCGACTGAGTCCTCACTACTAAAATCTCAGTCATCGCCGTGACGACATAAGGGTCAATGCCTACAGACATTGGTAATGTAATAGACCCCATTGGTTGTACTACATCTCCAATGAACCCTTTCAATGTAGTTAGTGCTGGTTTCAACTGTTCTTCACCTGTTGCCATTTTGCAGAAAGCATCCCGGAACAAGATATCCGCCAAACTTCCATTGTCAATCAATATCCTCCTAATGGTAAAATTTGCCACCAACATTGTTACTACCAAAGCATCATCATGGGGATATACAACCCCTCGGCAATCTTCCTCATCAAAACATATTGTGGGGGATACTTGTACTCGAGGCTGTTTGACGGGACTCTCTACATTACAAACTTCTTCATATCTTACCCACCTCGCATAGGCCTTTTTTCCTGAGGAAGTTGGGCCACCTCCTGCATATCCACCGGAGATTGTGTGTATCTCGCCCAGAGGTGGGTTTCTCCGGTTTTCATCTGCTCATGTTCTTCTGTCCCTAGCTTCATTTGACCTCCTCTCCCTTTTTGGTGATTCTCATCGCCTTGGGCTTTTACTTCTTCTTTTTTTGTACTCATTCTTTCATTCGCTTGTTCACCGTGGTGGGTGATGTTCTGGGTGATCAATCATTCCAACTAGCAACTGTTCCTCATTTCTTCTACTTTATGTTTCAAGTTGTAGTAGTCCTCGACTCTATGTCCCCTTGTTTTGTGATAAGTGCAGTACTTCTCGGTTTGTCGTTCGTTATCATTGATTTGTTCCTCTTCCTTTTTTATTTTTTCTGAATAGTGTACATTACCGCCACTATGGCTTTTTAAATTACAATCCTGCCTTGACTCCTATTGGCCTCTCTTTGCCTTTTGACCTCCATCAGAGTCTTTCCTCTGTCCTCTTTTCAGTTTCCGTTCACTCAATCTTTCTGGTTGGGTGGTTAAGGCGATCAAGGTGTCATTAGCATTAACAAAATCATCAGCCCTGTTCATGAACTCCAGTAAAGTGGAAGGGGTTTTTCGGGCCAGCTTAGCCATGAAAGGGCTCCTTGGCAAAACACCTCCCAACAGTGCTGCTAGCATGATTTTCTCGTATTGGTTATTGGTCGTCATTTTATCTTTATTGAAGCGTGTCAAATATGCTTTCAAACTTTCATCCTCTCGCTGCTTGACAGTCAACAAGTATGCAGCGGGTCTTCTGTGCTTTCTGCTCGCCATGAATTGGGTCAAGAACTGTCAGCTTAGTTCTTCAAAACTTTCTATGGAGTTTGGTTGTAGTGTACCAAACCACCCTCTTGCCAATCCCTTTAAAGTCAAAGGGAAAGCTCTGCAAGCAATTTCTCCCGAGAACCTGTGAAGCGTCATATGGGCTTTGAAAGTCTCAAGGTATTCCACGGGATCTTTCAAGCCATCGTATAGGTCCATCAACGAGACTTTAAATTTCATGGGCAGAGGCATCGTCATGATTTCCGTAGAAAATGGTAGATTTGTGCTGGACAACAATTGATCAACTGAAGTGGACGTTCCTATATTCTTGGCCATCTCCTCATATTTATCCATCAAGCTACGCACGTCGTGGTGCAACTTCTTCGCTTCCTCGTTCTCTTGATGGCCTTTTCCCACACTATTTGCCTCCAGCTTTACCCTGTCGGCCTGACTGGGTGTAGCATCCTCTCTTGATGGCCCATTTCGTGACTTGAGAGTCTCATTTTCCTTATGCAGTGCATCCACCTTTGTGGAAAGTTTCTTTATCATCTCCTCCATTTTCCCAAGTTTCTCCTCCATGTTTTGTGAAGTTTCTCCCTAATCACTGGTTGCCTTAGACCGAATAGTGATGGGCATGTGAAAAGCATGTAAAGTGTGAGACTTAACAAATCCCACAGATGGCGCCAACTGTTATGGACGTGTTTCACCCCCACCACCTTACGGTCACCAGCAACCAAAGAGTAGAGAGCACAGGGGTTCTCCAGCAACTCCAAACCCTTTGGTTCTCCAGCAACTCCATTGGTTCGCTCCAATGGTATCATGGTCTTCATTGGAGATTCTGGGGTGACAGCAAGTCCCTTTACCTCTGGGGTTTCTACATCTCCTTCAGACCTTGGTAGTACACCATTTTCCTTCAACTCTAACGAGGGATTGAGGACCAAGGGTGTGGTACCGACTATCGGTCAATCTTGTGTTACATGAGGTGAATGACATTCCATTATTGATGTCTCTACGCCGAAACCCGATGTAGACCCTACTTCAAACAACCCAGATTTCTTTTTGACCCGCCATACTCTCCTGGATCTAGATATAGGGATAGAGCTGAATCCAATCTTTTGTTTTCCTTTAATTGGGTTTAAATGCTTCGGGCCTATCATGTTTCTTACAACCCTGTTGCCTCCAACTGAAAGCCGACCTATTTTCGAAGACAAGAAAGCTATCGCTACCTTCAGCTTGACAAGTTCGGTTTCCATCTCCTTTAAGGAATTGTGCATCTCAACAAGCTGGTCCTGAGACATGATTTGCGAATCTCCTTCACTCTGAACTCCCGAAGCATGAGCCATCTTTAGAGCTACTACATAGGATCACCTTGCCACTGAGGATTTACTAGGATTTTTGTGCACCTCCAAGTTTTCCTTCCCTGACACACCATCGACATGTCTGCTACGTGACTCCCTAGCAGAGCCACGTCTTGCAGCACCTTGTCCTTCGCTCCCTCTCTTACCGAAGGAAAAGTCACGCAGCACCTCCCCCATCCTTCTCCAACCACTGCCCACTCCTCAGGAATGAAGATAAAATTCCTCCTCCCACCACCACCATATTCTTCTGCTGCCATATAACGTCCTCGAGTATTTGAGCAGCGGTGCGCCGTGAAGTTGCATCTACCTTCCCGAACATTGGTGAAACGATCTTGTTTTTCATCCTTTGTGCACGCTTCCATGGACTTAGCCAGCCACTGCACTGCTATTGAACCTAAAACCAACTTAGAAATCACCATTCGACCCCTTTCAGTAAGGGCCAACATACTCCCCTCCTTCACCAGAGTAAAGGATTTAAATTCTATGGCTAACACCAAAGAAGAACCCATACTGACCAACTCCCCTCCTTCAACAGCCATTCAACATCAAATTGAAACCAGTTCAGAACTCGATACACGGCTAAGAACCACTGCTAAAGACCAGCGAGCTAGAACGACAGAGGGTGGTCTGTGACCACCATGCTGTGTCTCTCGCCTGTAAGGGTGTGTGGCGGCAAATCTATTTTCTTAGGAGATAGAACCAATGACACAGATGCCTGAAATGGATCCCAGAAACTGATCCAGAAGAAAACTAGGTCCCCGGAGGGTGACCAATGCCGAAAGACCCTTGGTGTAGCCGCCGGTCTATTGTATGCCACCGTGAGCCACTCGTCGGCAATGGATTTCTCTCTTATGGGTAATAACCTTACGCACTGGTGTATCTCTCACCGGCAGGATGACCAGCTCTGAACAACCCTTCGTGAGGTCGTCGGGGCTAGGCGATGATGTCTGAGCCAATGGTGAGCAATCACTCATCGGCCAAGGCGCCGAGGAGATGGTAACTCTCACACGGGGTTTTCTCACAAGAGTTTGTATTTTTAGTTAAAAAGTTTGGATCTTTTTACTAAAACGTTTTGTGTTGATGAGAAGTATATTTTTGTTGGATGTTTAAAGCATGTTTTTAAATTTAGAATATGAGGATCTTTGTTGCAATATTTTGTTTAGATCATAAGCTTTGGAGTTGGAAGAAATTACAACAAAAATCAAGAGATGTGGCCATCGATAGTTTCGGCCCTATGATGTTTCTTATAGTTGTGTTTGGTTTTAATTTTTTCTAAATTGATATTTGAGTTTAGAACAAAATTTACATGAGGAATGTAAATTTTGGTGAATTTTAGAGTTAATATGTGAAATCGTTAAGTTAGGGGTAAAATGATCATTTTCTAACATATAGAGTGTAAAATGATAATTTTCCTTTAAGTTAGCATTTTTTCCATGTTTCTAATTGTTAGTGATAAAATTTCTAACTTTTAGATTCCTTACTTACAGTTTCTCTTGTTTCGTGTTTAGTCCCTGTAACTTTCTGTTAGATTACTGTGTATGTATGTTGGTAAGGAAACTTCTATTTATGTACTTATGTTATCCTATATGTCATGCTACATCATGTATGTCTGTTACACATGTTATATTTCATCACGACATATGCATTTGTCACATAATATATATTCTGTCATGCAATATCTATCTGTTATACAATGTACTTGTCACGTAATGTTATTTGTTACACGTTGTGCCATGTCACGTAATGCTGTCTGTTATACGTTATGTCATGTCAAGTAATGTTATTTGTTATACTTTATACTATGTCATGAAATATTTATTTGTTACATATTATGCCATGTCATGAAATTTTTGTCTGTTACATATAATGTGTAACACCCTGCTTAATTAACTCTTGATTAACCCTTAAGTACTCTAGATTAGGCTTTTATTTTTGGGTTAATCACTTTCATTAAGGTTGATAATGGGATTAGCATTAATGTTGGTACTTAGTGTTAATGAGCTAAGGATTAGAGAGGCAAGCCCATTAGTAATTTCGGTGAAACGTTTTAGGACCCAAGTACATTCATGGGCCTAGCCCAAGAAAACCTTGAACCAAGCCCTTAGGAAATCAAGGCTAGTCTTGGCCCAAGTATAGGAAGCCATAAGGCTTTTGGTGTAGATTGGAGGACCCTTGGTCCTTTTCAAGCTCATATGGCCAAAAGCCATGTTTGAACTCATTTTACCATTCAAAGACCAAAGGCCCAATACATCATACCATTGATTTCCTTAAGCCCAAATCACACTCAAAGTACCCAAATCAAGTTTTGAAAATTGGCTAAGGTCATTAACCATCATTCTTGAGATTAGTGCACTTTAAGCTATGCTTTGAAGCTTAATCATGCTTAGTCTTTTCTTAAACTTTTTAATTCAAATTTTCTTGAATTAATACTCCATTTGATTAGACTATGTTAATACCCTAGTTAAACCATTCCACATGTCATTAAGAAAAATGACATAACAAGCCCAAACCATGCTTCAATCCGTTTTGTGCATTGCCCTTTGTAATGCTTGGGTTGTTTTGCCCTTGGCCCCAACATTTTTGTGGTCGATCATCAAGGGTAATATGGTCTTTAAACACCTTATTAGACCCTCCCAAACTCAGTTTGAGCCTTGGACGAAATTGGTTGCATCAACCAACTCAAAGAACCAAACCGGGTGTACCTTGGTCTAGTTTGTGTAGGAACCATTTGGATTGAATTTGAACCAGCCTTCTGGCATGGTTTGCACCACCACCCCACACCACTTCCTTCTCCAACCAATCACCAAGAAGTCCCATGACCATCATGAAGGATCTTGACTCATTTTTGCTGCCCAAATAGATCCAAAACCAAACTGATTTTCTGCCACCACAAAACCACCTTCATCCATCTGTTCTCAAGGGTGGTTTGAGGGATCTTCTGCCATCCAAATGACGCCCCACGACCTGGAGTCATCTACAGGACCCTTGCAGCTACTGTGGAGAGGAAATGATGGTGGTTTAGGGCACTATTTCAATCTGCACAAGTGACCTCAACTCATGCAAGCAAATCTGGAAATTTTTCAGATTTGAGCACCTCCCACTTCACCCAATCACTAAGCACCCAAGCCAACGTC
The DNA here is from genome assembly GCA_003123825.1 of Juglans hindsii. NCBI lineage: Eukaryota > Viridiplantae > Streptophyta > Magnoliopsida > Fagales > Juglandaceae > Juglans > Juglans hindsii. Next base: position 292,851 of record QEOW01001028.1, on the reverse strand, counting down.
CCTCACCCCTTGGCCACCTATAAATAATTCCCTTCCCTTCTCATTTCACCCACACCATAGCTCCAAGCATCATCTTCAGCCTTGAGAGCATTTCCCCCTCTTAGAGATCAAAAGAGTGCAAACCGAGTGAGTTTTGGTGAGTTTTTGAGTGTTCTTGTGTAAGGTAGTCTAGAGTGCTTGGAAGGTCATGAAATTTGTAAGTTTTCTTCCTTTTGATCTTATCTAGAATGTCAAACTTTGTTTCCAAGTGTTGGTATGAAATTTGGTTGAGTTTTGAGAAAGTTATGATGCTTAATGCAAAATTGGGTCATTTAAAGGAAGGTTTGAATGATTGAATGTTTTTAACTGGAAATTTAGCTATGGCATGTCCTAAGCATGATTTATATGATCTATCATTGTCCTAACATGATAATGGAAGGTTAAATTTGTGATTAGAAGCATGCCATGATAGGTTTTAAATCTATCTTGTTTTGATTATCAAGCATGAATCGATTTTAAGCATATTGGTGATTAATGATTTCTTAGCGTTGAATAAGTGTTGGGATGAACTTGATTACTCAAGGATTAGACTTCATAACGTCCCTAAAGATGTTAGTGATCATAAATGATTAAATAAAATCTCATATGCATGCATTCATAGGGATCAATAGTTGAAAATACACATAGGCATCAACTAGGATGCATGGCACGGGTTCGGACTAATTGGACAAGTTTCACTTTGAATTTTGAAAATATAAGGGCATAGATGGTTTTATAATTCCAAAAATATGAAGTCCATAAAATTTGGTTAAATTTGGAGTTCGTTTGCAATTACTGAAAATATAGGCCTAAATGGTAATTTTTGAAAGTCTAGAGGTATTTTTGTAAATACCCAATTTTTTTAAGCCTTTGATTTCGAACCTATCCATAACAATATTAACCCTAACTTAGTATACACACAATTTACATAGCTACGACGCTAATTTCAAATTTCCCTTGAAGTTTGTAAGTTGGCCTCTAACTTACACCTCGATAATTTTTTTATGAATTATTGATAAATGCTTCATTTATTCTTCAATTATCATTTTGGGCATAATTTATCATGTTATATGATACATTGAGTGCATACTTATATAACATATGACATTTTCACCATTTTTGCATATTACATTTATAAAAGTCATTTTTTTTGTATGAAATTTACTACATTTGCACATGTCACGAAAAATATTTTCTAAAATATTGCATGAAAATCATTTTATCACGACCCCAAAGGCTAGGATAGGGACTTATCATAATGGAACTCCTCTGTCCACTCTGGAGTGTTTAATAATGGAGTGGTAACCCTTAGGTTGACGAAGAACAGTCAACAGGCTTTGAATGGGTTCTCTTTAAAGAACACCGGAACGAAGTCAACATGTTATGACACCTAACGCTGGTGGGTGTACACGTTATGATTTTTATGATGTCATTTTATTTACCAATGCATTAAGAACGAGTCAATAGACAACGTAGTTTCAACGTAAGTTATACTACCGTCACGGGCAGGTACTTACAGTGCATATGGGGGACTGTGACATTACCACACGTTATGTTGCTAATTAAGATAATGATATAAGTCGATGATGATGAAATTTTTATGAAGAAGTTATGTCTTTTAAAAAAATGATGACAAAATTAGTTAATGAGTAAAAACCTGTGTCTTCATTTTTTTTTAATAGACGTTGAGGACTATGGATGGGAGACATGTATACTAATTTTCTGCATCTTATGCATTGCATATTTATCATTTTTTATGATTGATTTATCTTTGTGTTAGTTAGTTGTTTAACTTACTGAGATTTCGAGTAAATCTCATCCTCTTATGGGACCACAATTATTCCACTCGGAAAGATAGAAGTTGTGTCAGGAATTGACCAGGACGAGATTGATGGAGTACTGGATTCGCATGATTGAGAAGGAGTCGGATTTGGAGAGGAAGCTGGACTTAATTTTGATGTTCATAGCCCAAGTCCTTTATGCTTTAGATCGCATTAAGAGAATGATATGATTTTGTATATAAGTCTATGCTACTTTAGTATTTCGAACATGATGATTATCTAATGAAGTTGGGATGTTTTAGTTATTCTGGCATATTTTTCATCTTAACCTTTTATTTCTGTTGCGATTATTGCATACTGCTAGTTGCATAGTAGGATGCATTGCATTTTAACTGTCATGAAAGGGGATATGTAACCTTGTGTTGCATGTCCCGAAGCTCTAAGTCTCTATTCCACCCCAAGCGGGGATTGGGGGCGTCACAGCAGTGGTATCAGAGCAGCTCGTCTTTGGGTAAACCCACATGTCCTTAGGATCCTTATGCCAGAATATAGGTTTGAATCATTAGTCTTGCATAGGCTTGAATCCTGCAGTTAGAGCTTGGTTTGATATGCATATATCGCAAGAGTCAGAAGGATTAAGACGAGATGACACATGGTAGACAAGAGAGGAACGCTGATGGATATAACATCCACAGAGATCAGGATCGTTGTTTCGATGGAGGATGTGATTTGGCGGACGTGATTCGTCAAATGACAGAGACCATGAAGCAGCAGCAGGAAGTGATTTAGCGGACGTGATTCGTCAAATGATTTGATGGAGACCATGATTCTTCAAACGCCCGCTGATTGAGAACCGAGGGTGTTCCACAAGAAGTTCCTAATATATAGATACCCCAATTCCATGGGAACTGAGGGACCCATGAAAGCTAACAAGTGGCTATTAGATCTCGACAGGACCTTCGAGATTAGTAGTTGTACTGAGGAACAGAAGGTACAACACTTGATGTCATGTTTAGTTCACGTCAGTTCAGTTCTTTTTGTCTTTGCTCAAGTCAAGTCACGTCAAGCTTATTTATGATCATGTAAGCATTCGTGCTTTTACTACCAAGCATGCATTTTTAACCTGTATATTAAGTTGTTTGTTAACTTGTTGAAATTTGTAATCAAATCTCACTTGGTAGTCCCAACTATCATTCGTCTTGGAATGGTAGACGATGTGTCAGGATATGAAGAACCCAAGCATGGGAGATTGGACGAGGTCGAATAGAATGTGGAGTAGATAAAAGGTTGATGGAGCCTAATCCCCCATTTGCTAGGCATCATTTTGGATTTCATAGTTGAGCTAGGTGAATGGCTCAGCGAATTAGTACAATAGTTTTTATTTCTAAACTCTAGTTATGGAGGGCTATCTCCAATACTCTTTATGTTACAAACCTGTTGGACAAGTACTATAACCTATTAAATACTAGTTATCATGTGAATTTTATGAAGCATGTTTATGTTTTGGAATATATTACTTCCGGTACATAGTATTGCTGAAAGAAAAACAAATTATCCATTACAAATATTGCATTTTGCTAGATGCATGCTAGGTGCATTGCATCCTTAATTGTCATGAACAGGGGCAGGCAACCTTGTGTTGTATGTCCCGACGCTTCAAGCTCCAGTAAATCCCAAGCGAAATTTGGAGGCGTCAAATTAACAATTTCCTTAAATTTAGACACAAATTTGCAATTTTCCAAATGCTAAAGCGTAATTTTGCAAATTAAGCCCAAAGTTAGAAGTTTTTTCTTATAAGGATTAAGTGAGAAATTCTAACCTATAACACGTCTCATTCCAGGTTCCGCTACGGTTAAATTACACACGATTTTCTATATGTTAGCTTCTAGGTTATTTATAGTATGTAAGGTGGTAAAGTTCATGCAATTACATTCATATTTTAATTATACTTATTACATTGAATTATTTTATACCATGCCATGTTTTTTTTTTTAAATAAGAGACAAGACCACATGTTCACGAGTGGCCCTACCCCAATTTTATTAAAAGAAACCCTCACTTATGGTGGTTGAATACCGTGGAAAACACACATTACACCTGAAGAATCAAATATTCCAACAATCCAAACCCAGGACTAAAACTCAGAAATAAAAACAATAAAAAAGAAAACCATACATATGAACGAGCAATCCTCATATAAGGGCATCCTATCTTTTTCAGACTAATACTACCTCTAATAGCCAAAGGGAGGTCTGAAAATGAAAATCATAATCCATTGCAACCCTTTGCTCCACTACGAGCCAAACCATCCTAGTAAGAATGATTCATAGAATATCTGAGCCCGTCAAGTATTTCCAAAATTTCGTCCCAATAATCCTCCAAATACCACAGGTCACATCTTTTTGACTGCAACACTTAATTACTAACATTGAATCCATTTCAATTCCACCTCCCACACACCCAAATCATGAACATTACGTAAACCATATAGTAAACCCAACACTTCAGCCGCATTATTAGAATTATGACCTGTAAAGTTTGCAAAGCCACACACAAACTCACCTTTATAATTTATAATTACACCATCCACACTTGAAGGGCCTGGATTACCAAACGAACTGCCATCCACATTTAATTTATTTGCTTAGATTTATAAATATAACTGTGATAGTCCCAAATCTCATTCCCTTGAAATTGTTGATGATGTGTCATTGATCATAAAGCGCATGCACCCCCTGCTGGATGACGTCAAATATGCTGAGAGTCTTAGGGGCTCCTTTCGTAGAACTCATGCACCCCTAGTTTGCGTATTTCCATGTTATTAATGGTGCTTTTTTTTGTTCCCTACGATTACAATTTTGTTAATAAAAACTTGAATCAATCAGTTTTTGAGATGTTTAATTTTTATCTAAATATTTCAAAACTATGGGCAGTTACTTATTTTTATTATTTGAAATAATTGTCGCAGTAAGATGGTTTAAACATGGTTAAATGTCACCAAAATCCTTTTTTTGACATTTTTGTCCCCGAATATATCTTTTTCCGGCAACTTATTAATGCCAGAGATAATCTAACTAGGCTAATTTGGTAAGTCTTAGGGTCCGTTATCAATTTCCTTAAATTTAAGGACTAATTTGTAATTTTTCAAAAGTTAAGGAATAATTTTGCAAATTAAACCCAAAGTTATAATTTTTATTTTTTTTATAAGGATTAAGTGAGAAATTATAACCTATAACACATCTCATTTCAGCATCTGCTACGGTTATATTACACATGACTTTCTATATCTTAGCTTCTAAGTTATTTATAATATGTTTATGTATGTAAGGTGGTGAAATTCATGCAATTATATTCATATTTTAATTATACTAATTAGATTGAGTTATTTTATACCTTGCCACATTGTTATGTATATCAATCATGATCATCTGTCACGTGTCACGACCTTCGTGTCATCAAGCATGTAATGAAAACATTTTAGGTCAATCATGAAATGTTAAGTTTTACATCATGGTAACCGAATTAAAAAAGACATCATGGTAATCCTAGGAAGAATACATCATGTATAAGTCTATATTAGGCAAGCAAGCATGCCTTGTAAGGTGGTGAGGTTCATGCAATTACATTCATATTTTAATTATGCTTATTAGATTGAATTATTCTATGCCATGCCATGTTGTTATGTATATCAATCATGATCTTCTTTCATATGTCACGACTATCGTGTCATGAAGCATGTCAGGACATACCTTTAGGTCAATCATGAAATGTTAAGTTTACATCATGGTAACACCATGAGACAGTATATCCTCTATAAGTCCCTTTTAAGCAAGCAATCATGCATTGGTTTTTATAAGCTAGACCATGTTCATCTAGCATACATGTCATGTTACTATCAAGTATGCTTGTTTCTAGTATTGGTAGCTTAGCAGCTGTACTTCCTTAGATTTATAAATCTCATTATGGTAGCACAAATCATATTCGCCCAGAATGGTAGACGATGTGTCATTGACCGTAGAACGCTTGCAATCCCAGTTTGCGTATTACCATATTATTAATCATGCTTATTTTTTTCACTACGATTTCGACTTTGTTAATAAAAACTTGAATCAATCAATTTTTGAGATGTTTAATTTTTATACAAGTAATTCAAAAGTAGGGCCAGTTATTTATTTTTATTATTTGAAATAATTGACGCATATGATTGTTTAAACATGGTTAAATGTTGCCTAAATCCTTTTTCGGTATTTTGGTCACCGAAAATATCTTTTATCGACAAGTTATTAATGCCAGAAATAATCAAAAAGGACTAATTTGGCAAGTCTTACGGTCAGTTTGCAATTTCCTTAACTTTAGGGGCTAATTTGTAATTTTTCAAAAGTTAAGGGATAATTTTGCAAATTAAGCCCAAAGTTATAAGTTTTTTTTTATAAGGATTAAGTGAGAAATTCTAACCTAGAACACCTTTGATTTCAGCTTTCGCTACACTTACATTACACACAACTTTCTATATGTTAGCTTCTATCTTACTTATAATATGTTTACGTATGAAAGGTGGTGAGGTTCATGCAATTATATTCATATTTTCATCATGCTTATTAGATTCAGTTATTTTATACCATGCCATATTGTTATGTATATCAATCATGATCTTCTTTCACATGTCACGACCATCGTGTCAATAAGCATGTCATTAAATACTTTTAGGTCAATCATGAAATGTTAAGTTTACATCATGGTAACCGAATGAAACAAGACATCATGGTAACCCCATGAGACAACACATCATGTATAAGTCCATCTTAAGCAAGAAATCATGCCTTGTTTTTCATAGCAGGACCATGTTTATCGAGCATACATGTCATGTTACCATCAAGCATGCTTATTTATACTATTAGTAGCTTAGTAGATTTACTTGCTGATATTTATAAACCTCACTATGGTAGTCTCAATCTCATTCCCCCGAAATGGTAGATGATGTGTGTACAACACATGCACCCCCAACTGGACGATGTCAAAAAGGCTAGAGAGGAACCTCGTGGAACTCCTATCGTAGAATAAATGCACCCCTAGTTTGGGTACTTCCCTGTTATTAATCATGTTTTTTTTTTGTTTGTTACGATTGCACCTTTGTTTATAAAAACTTGAATCAATCAGTTTTTAAGATCTTTAATTTTATCCAAGTAATTCAAAAGTAAGGCCAGTTATTTATTTTTATTATTTGAAATAATTGTAGTAGTAAGATGGTATAAACATCGTTAAATTTCACCGAAATTCTTTTTCAACATTTTTTGTAACACCCCATATTTTAATGTATTTCTATTGAATGATTATTTTTATTAATTCAAAAATTTATTTTCTTATTTTAAAATTATCGGATTTTTAAATGGTTTATTTTTATGATCTTTAAATTGTGAAGATTAATTTGATTTGTTTCCTTCAAATTAATTATTGTTATGCATTTAAATTGTTTTTCTTTTTAAATTAATTGATTGTTGGATTTAATTATTTTATTTTCATTTTATCATTACATTTAAATTATTTTAATTGACTGGCTGTTTTAAAATCTTTTTCGTTGGATCATTTTTGTGACCCAAGATGTAAGGATTGGACCTCATTTCTTTCCCTTCATTTTCCTCTTTTTATTTCCTTGTTTTTTCTTTTTCACTCCATTTTCTTTTTCTCCCTTCTCTCTCCCGCGCACGAGCTCCTTTCTCTCCCTCTTCCCGTGCATCTTCATCATCCTCCAGCCCACCGCCGTGCGTGACCGTCCGGCGACACCGCCCAGCCCACGGCCTTCCCCATCCTTCGGCGACTTCCCCCACTCCAGTTTCCCTTCCCCACGCTCTCTCTCTCTCTCTCTCTCTCTCTCTCTCTCTCTCTCTCCGCTGGCCGTGTGGAACCCATTCGAGTTGTTAGTTTCCTATGCCGCCGCGCACCTCACCACCCCTCCCATCCTCTTCCTCACCGGCCGGCAACCATCCCCCTCCATTCCCAGCTCCTCCCACGCCGCTGTTAGCCCTCTTGCACGACGCAAAGCCGCGGCACCTCTTGTGTTCGCGCGCCGCCGTCGCGCCACCTCCGGCCACCATTTCTTCACCACTTCATCATCGACCTCATAGCAACCTAATTCACCCATCCTCAGCCCCAATCCGCCACCGGTGAAGCCCCACCATCGATATCTCCGTTTTGGGCATTTTGGCCTTAACCCGCCCTCTACGCTGCCACCCACGGCCAACCACCACCACTATTGGCTTCACTGACATCCCTAAGCCCTTCCCAATCAATCTCGGGTCTTGGTTTGTCCTCATTCAAAAGTGGGTTTTTGAGACCCACGACCACAGTGCATTTTGCAGTGTTACGTTGCTGAGCCGCTACTTTTTGCACCTCCGTGATCCTTCAGAAATTATATTAAAGTGTTGTAAGTATTTTCCCAAATAACTTTCATGATTTAAATGTATTTTTGCACTAACTCATTTTACCTGTGAACTGGTTGGTTTTGCCGGACTGAGTCTGAGGAGTAAGGAGGTCGGATGGATTGTAGGATGGAGTTGTTTATGTGATTGGATTGTGTTGACGTTGTTGGTTGTTGGATATTGGTGTCATGTCTTGTTCATTGCATTTGCACGCATGTTCATGTTTGTAAATGAAACTGGGTTTTCGCATGATCGCATACATGTTCATGTGTTTATTTGAAAACTGGGTTTTCATGTGAGAAATGATTTTGAATGAGTTTGAAATGACTGGTTTGAGAAAAAGGAAAAGAGACTGTAGGGATGGTGGTAAGCAATGATGGTGGTATAGTCCTTCCTGCGATTCCCGCCTACGATGCACGCGGTAGGGATGGTGGTGTAGTCCCACCTACGGTGCACGTGGCAGGGATGGTGGTAAAGTCCCACCTGTGATTCCGCCTACAGTGCTCTGATAAGTATCTCTTGTTTGAAAAGGAACTGTAGGGATGGTGGTAAGCAGGGATGATGGTAGAGTCCTGCCTGCGATTCCCGCCTACAGTATCCGATAATTGATTTTGGTGTCGTTTTATGATTTAATGATTAAGAGCACCATTTTCTGGGAAAATGGTTGGAAAATGTTTTTAAGGAAATATTTTTGGGCCAAAATGGGATTTCGGCGTGTGTTGGAAAATAATCATTTTTGGGAAAAATGAGGTTTTGGGATCTGTTTGTTGGTTGCATTAATGCGTTTTTATCTCGAGAGTTGTTTGAATTATTACTTACCTGTGGTACCATTTTATGGTATCGCAAATTTTGATGCAGATGTGGATGATGAGCCTTAAGCTTGGCTCCATTGGAGGAGTGATCTGGGATTGCTCTAGTGTGTCGAGATTCATTTTATCAATTGTTTATGTATATGCATTTGTAATATGTTTTGGAATGATTGTATAACTTTTAAAGGTAATTTGTTTTGAATATTTGTATTTAAATTTTTTGTACTTAGTTGACTTATTTATATTATCCGCTGCGACTTTTATTGTGCACTTTTGCATGTTGCACACATTTGAGCACATTTATTTGGGATGCGTGACCATGTTGTCATCATCCCGACATCACGATTCTCGCGTTCTTGTACGTGGGAGTCAGGGCATCACATTTTTGTCGCCGAAAATATCTTTTTCCTGCAAGTTATTAACACTAAGAATAATTTAAAAAGGCTAATTTGGTAGGTCTTATGGTCTGTTTGCAATTCCCTTAAGTTTACGAGCTAATTTACAATTTTCTAAAAGTTAATGGGTAATTTTGTAAATTAAGCCCATAGTTACAAGTTCTTTTTATTTTTTATTTTTTTTTAAAGATTAAGTGAGAAATTCTAACCTAGAACACCTCTCATTTCAGCTTCCAATATACTTACGTTAAACATGACTTTCTATATGTAAGTTTCTAACCTATAGTATGTTTACGTATGTAAGGTGGTAGTGTTCATACAATTATATACATATTTTAATTATAGTTATTACATTGAATTATTTTATACCTTGCCACATTGTTATGTATATCAATCATGATCATCTATCACATGTCACGACCTTCACGTCATTAAGCACATACTGAAATATTTTTAGGATAATCATGAAATGTTAAGTTTACATCATGGTAATCCAATGGGACAATACATCATGGTAATCCAATGAGACAATACATCATATATAAGTCCATTTTGGGCAAGCAAGCATGCCTTGTTTTTCATAAGCAAAACCATGTTCATCGACTATACATGTCATGTTACTATCAAGTATGCTTATTTAAACTATTAGTAGCATAGCAGCTTTACTTGTTGAGACTTATAAATCTTACTGTAGTGTTCCAAATCTCATTCCCACAGAATGGTAGATTATTTGTCATGGATCGTAGAACACATGCACCCCAAGCTGGATGACGTCAAATAGGTTGAGGAGGAGCCTTACAAAGCTCTTACCGTAGAATGCATGCACCCCCATTTTGGGTACTTCCATGTTATTAATCCGGCTTTTTTTGGAAATTTGCTAATAATAACTTGAATCAATCAAATTTTGAGATGTCTAATTTTTATCTAAATAATTCAAAAAGTAAGACCAGATATTTATTTTTATTATTTGAAATAATTGCCATAGTAAGATGGTTTGCAATAATTTTTTACTGCAATTTTTGGCGCCATAATATCTGTTACTGGCAAGTTATTAACGCCAAAAATAATCTAGCTGGACTAATTTGGTAAGTCCTAGGGTCTGTTATAACTTCCTTTTTTATAAAGATTAAGTGAGAAATTCTAATCTAGAACACCTCTCATTTTAGCTTCCACTACGCTTACATTACACACGACTTTCTATAAGTTAGCTTCTTACTTACTTTTAGTATGTGTACGTATGTAAGGTGGTGATGTTCATGCAATTATATTTATATTTTAATTATGCATACTAGATTGAATTATTTTATGCCATGCCATGTTGTTATGTATATCAATCATGATCATCTGTCACATGTCACGACCATCGTGTCATGAAATATTTTTAGGTCAAGCATGAAATATCAAGTTTACAACATGGTAACCCAATGGGACAAGACATTATGATAACTCCATGAGACAATACATCATGTATAAGTCCACTTTAGGCAAGCAAGCTTGCATTTTTTTCATAAGACAATGTTCATTCAAGGATACATGTCATGTTGCTATCTAGCATGCGTATTTATACTATTAGTAGTTTTGTAGCTTTACTTGCTAAGATTTATAAATCTCGCTGTGGCAGTTCCAAATCTCATTCCCCCCAGAGAAGTAGATGATGTGTCATGGATCATAGAATGTATGCACCCCCAGTTGGACGATGTCGAATAGGCTGAGAAGGAGCCTTTAGGAGCTCTTATCATAGAATGCATGCACCCCAGTTTGGGTACTTCCATGTTATTAATTATGCCTTTTTGTTCTTTAGGATTGAACCTTTATTAATAAAAACATGAATCAATAAGTTTTTGAGATGTTTAATTTTTATCTAAATAATTCGAAAGTGAGGCGAGTTATTTATTTTTATTGTTTGAAATAATTGTCCCCCACTCACATATTCGACTAATATATATCATCACGTAATTACTAATTATAAGGTTATTTATATCTGTTGTACTCTTTTTGAAATTGAATAACATGGAAGTATAAGCGGGTAAAATTATAAAATAAAAACCATGTGTTTTAATTCGAAAATTAAAAGGCCCCTATTAATTCGAACAAGAAATAATTAATTTAGTTATCTATATGAATTTCATTTTGTGTTTTTTATTGTATTCAATAATTTTAACTTAATGAAATCTTTATTTTGTTTTTATTTGTTAATAATATAATGAGATGGCTCGTGGATGATGTGACTACATAAGAATATAACTCCTTGCTTCAAAGATTATAGTGACCTGTGACCTTAAGTACGCGCCCATGTAGTAGTGTTGTATTAAAATTTGTTAATTTTTAATCTTTTTAAGTTTGATTAATTTTTTGAATGTTATATTATTCAATTATTAACTGTGATTAGATGTAGAGGAAAGGAAACAAAATAGAAAATGGGTCATTTCTGGCAAGTCATTTGGTTGGAAATAACCTCAAAAGTCGCAGGAATTGCATATTTTCAGCGATTTTGAGTCGTCAACAGGTTGTCTGTAACACCCGAGCCCAATCTTAACCCAGGCCCATAGAGAGGCTCTGTTGCTAAGGAAAACCGCTCCATTTATGAGTAGTGTGTGTACTCTCATTTGATTTATTTATTATTATTATTTAATTTTTCTCCCTCTCTACTCTCCCCCACCAGACGGTTTACTCGATGGGTCGCGCTACTGTGCCGCTTGCACAGTACCGCTCAAATTGACCGCCTGACGTGACATGCCACGTGGCTTGTATAATTAATTAAAAAAAAAAAGAATAAAACATAATGATACGAAAATGGGCTGAAATGTCGCCCTGTGTTTCAGAAAATCACCTTCCCCCTCCCATCGCTCTGCCCTCTCTTGCCGTCCTCTCGCCATCCCCTCGCCGTCCTCGTGGCCATCCTGTCGCTAAACACCGTCATGAGTACCTTCCGTCATAGGGCTTATACCCTCATCCACGAGTGCCTTTTGTCTCTCAAAGGCTCGGCTTCCTTTTGATTGTTTGTTTATTTCAGGTAACCTCCACTAGCCAAAAGCTCTGATTCAGAGGTAGACCTGAGGGTTTGTGTATAGAATGTGTTTTTTTAATTGTTTTTCTTAAAGCTTTTGACTTGTTTCTTAGGGGGTTTGGTTTGTTCCTTTTTTTTTTAAGTCTAGAATTAGGTTGAATGACTGTTAGTTGTAGTATTTTGTGTGAGATTAATTTCTTTGTACTTTTCCTTTTTAGGTCTTGAATTGCATTGATGTTGATAGTGAGATTAAACCATAATTTTATAGTTAGATAATAGAGTTCCAATTTAGGGCTCAGTTGTTCAGCAATGATTTCTTCAAAGTACGACTAATAGATGCATTGAATAATTGTAAGAGAAAAGTTGAGATGACCACACCATTCAAGATTGGGGTTATGTTCATGTAGTGAATCTGAATTTATGTGAACAGGGGTGGGGTGCAGGCATCGAGCAAGGAAGTTTGGAGGTGTTCATAGCAAAACCCTCTAGTCTTAGCTTTTGGTCAAAGATGTTTGGAAGTTCTATTTTTTGGATTGTGCATTGGGCTGCCAAAACCCTCTTTAGAACAATAGTTGCCAAGAGATTTGCGTGTCTCAAAACACATCAAGTAACCAATGTTTACTAGGTCTCCATTGAAAAAGCTCAAGTCTGATGAAAGAGCAATGTTAGCCCATGTACTCTGTGATCACAGATTACTCCAAGATCCAATGTACCATGTGTGTGTGTGTGTGTGTGTGTGTGAGAGAGAGAGAGAGAGAGAGAGAGTTTCCTCATTATTTCTCAGGGGGTTGAAAACAGATAATTCAGCTGAAACCATAAGAATCAATTGAATGAATTGAATGATGGATAGCTATCAATGTCACTTTGGACCCTCTTCAAGGTGCATGTATCTAAACTTGAAAGGTTACTACTAATTAGCACCATTCTTATTGGGTTTTTGAACATGATCACAAGGACTTTTTTGACATTACAAAAAAAGTGCTTGCTGAAAACAGGATTAGATATTTGGGTTTAGAAGTATAACTCAAATGTCATTTTTTTACTTCTTCTTCGGCTTGACATGATCAGTTTATTTGGAACTCTAATATTTAAATATGTGTGGAGTTTATTTGGAACTCTAATATGCAAATGTGTGTGGAGTTTATTTGGAACTCTAATATTTAAATATTTTGAACGTTTCATATTCTATGTATGATATAGATGTTGTGATCCATGATCATGATTAGGATGTGCTTAGAGGTCTGTATCTCAGGAGGCATCAAACTATTTCACAATGGGAATGTGAACCTTTCTTTGCCTTCCTATGGCTGTAACAATATGTAGCATTCAAGCCCAACATGGGAATGTAAATCTATTGTGCTATACTGTTCAGTTAAAATGTAAAAAATATTGAATCTGATTCTGTTAAAATGTAAAAAATACTGAATCTGAATTTGAGTCTATTCTGCTATAGTTTTTTGACATTTTCTATGACAACTACATTTATTGTTCTCTTTGTATATGAACAGCAATGTCTGAGTCACATAGTGAAAAAGCTCAACCTTAGGAAAGTCAATATACGAGTACCCCATTTGTTATTGTGGAATTAAAACTTGTCAAAGAACTGCGCATACGGAGGAAAATGAAGGGCGGTGGTTTTTTGGATGCCAAGACTATATGGTGAAATTTTCTCTTCTTGCCCTCATATCTCATTCTTGTTCATTGTCGTGGTTTTTCTTTCTTGGGCTACTTGTATCCAGTTCTGGATGGTTCAAAGGCACATGTTAATGTTGAGACTTTGAATATTCCCATGTATGTGGAAGCTCTTTGTATTTTGTGGAAACTCTTTGTATTTTGTGAGACTTTGAATACAAAGCTTGTGGAGTTTATGTGTTTGTTTTTAGTGAAAGAGAAGAAAATGATTGTATTTTGGTGGAACTTCACACATGGCTTACAGGTTTTGAAGACCTAATTAACTAAATGAAAAACCCCAAGTAGCATCACTATAATATTATATACTTGGAGATATAGGTCACAAGCAATTAATGTTCAAAAAGCAACAACACTATGCATATCATCACTGCTATACAACTTCATAAATTCTGCTACTTAATGTTCTATACATTTTGCTATACAGTCTGATGAAATAGCACCTCATCCTCAAAATGCACTTCATTTACAACATTTTCCTATACAATAAGTGTTCAAGATAATAATGGTACAAAAATCACCATTGCTGGACAACACCATCATAAATACAAAAAGCTTATTCCTTTACATCAAATGCCCAACAATAACTCTACAAAATATTTTCTACATAAAAAGCACCTATGCTTTTCTACACCAAAAAAAATACACCATCATGGCTGCCACCATCTAGGTTGATATAGATCATTCTATCATCCTGATCCAAGAGATTCGATTGCACAGATTGCGCTTGTACTGGAGGTGGAGGAGCAGTCGAGGTAGTACAAAAATAATCCAGCGCACGTGTCCAAACTGGGCTTTCTTGATCATGTTTTCGGGATATCTAGGAAAATGATCAAATATCATTTTTTGGGTTCTATACATAAACAAAAGAAAAGAATAGGAATAAACTTGTGGACACTTTACTTTTTAAGTGTACCTGGGTTTGTGGAGCCATTTGTTGTGTGCCGCTCACACTGTAATTGGTGTATCTTCTCTTTATAAGTGACTACTTCTCTATGCATATCAACAAAAATCAAGAAAATATTGTAATATGTAACCTAAGATGAAATTTTGCAATCAAGCTAGAACTTAAGACACTTCATTAATATATGGAAAATAAATCAAATGAAGCAGGTGCAAACAAACAACAAGTATAGACTAAGAACTTCTAAAAAACTAATAGTATCTAAGAAAGGTCTTATACATATGTTCAAAAATAATGGTGTAATATACAACCTCAGTTGTGGGCAATCTTCTTCTCGTACTCGGTTTCTTAAGAGCCTTCTCAATGGGGGGTGCGTTCTTCTCTTAGTTGGTGGTCTCCCTTTACTCCGAACTACCAATGGATTAAGAACTTTGCCCTTCGAACCATCCATGGGAGTAGGTGGAGCAGTTGTGGAAGTACCTCCTCTTGAATCATCATCCGAGTACTCTAGCTTCAACTTTCTAGCTGACCGATCAATTTCACACAGTTTTGCTCAGTTTTTGCGGCATTTGAACACAGTTGATAGAAGCAAGTTTGGATCCGATCATACCTTTCTCTCTCGGGGTTGCTCGTAATCTCATAACTACTTTTTATTTGAATATATTTTCTCTTTATATCCTCCCTCCACCGATCCACAATGTATTTTGGTGGAACTTCACTTTTGCCTAATTGAGCCAGAATACGAAGAGCATGCCTACATAATATTCCCCTAAACTCAAACAACTTACAACTGCATGTAATATCTAGAGGATCTTCTTCATGTACGCTCACGATGTAGTTTACACATTTAAGGAATCCATCTCTCACTTCAATCTCATTCACGACTACATACGTATATTTTCCACCATAGCCCCTAAATATGAGGTAGTCAAATATAAAAACCCTCGAAATTCTTCTTGGACTTGCAATTGTGTATGCTTTTTGAAATTGCTTCTCGATAGTATCGTGGGAGATGCAAGGAATCTCGGTGTTAAATGAATTGAAGTCAGCAATTGCTTCATTCTTTGCCTTCCTCCTAAGGGCTGAATCATACTGTTTAAAAAATTGTTTCAATGTGGTCCTAGAGTGAACGTAGTCATAAAAAAATGCATTCATGCTTTCACTACGTAGTGTAGTTGACATTCCAGCCCAAAAGGTGTTTTTAGTGTACGCCGGCACCCAAAACCACCTATCAACATAAAGAGATTCCAACCGAGCATTATCACGAAGATCATATGTGTCAAGCAATTCGCACTATCATTCTTCAAACTCATTCTCACTTAACGAGTCATACACACATTTGTGTAGAGCACTCTTGATCTCGTCATATTGAGAATGTGACCCAAACTTCTCAGGAAGTTTCTTCATGATATGCCACAAGCAAAAGCGATGTTTAGACGATGGAAACACCCTCGCAATTGCAAGTTGCATTGCCTTATCTTGGTCTATAATGATTGCATTTGGTGGTCAGTCATGCATACACTTCAACCATACCTCAAATAACCACTAAAAAATATGCGCATCCTCAATGATATCAATCCACACCCGAATAGAATTAATTGACCATGATGGTTCACACCCACAAACGGCGCAAAAGGCATTTTATAAGTATTGGTTAGGTTTGTTGTATCAAATGTGATGACATCCCCAAATGATTGATATGCAGCTCTACTTCGGGCGTTTGCCCAAAACACGTTCTTTAACCTCATGTCAGGGCCCACATCAATCGCATAGAAAAAGTTTGGATTTTTTTTCTACATATCCTTGAAGTAGTTCATTAAAGCTTCAACACCTCCAACTCCGAGGTGAAGTTGTCGTGCTTTGTGAATATAGTTTTGACATTCCTTCACCCCAAATGGCACATTCTCATACCCTCCTGCTCCAACAACTACACTCTTGAAAGTCTTTGACGTACTTATTTCGGCATCATCATTTATTTCAAGCCTCTTGGCCACACGAGCATCTACCTTTTTGGAACATCTAAAGTGTCTTCCTTTCCCTGGACAACATAAATGTGTGTGATCTAAGATTACACTAGATAAGGTGTATCCACCGTCCTCATTTAAAACTGCATTAACTCTAGCTTTACACCTACCCTCTCTGTTTATGTTGGTTTGAGTACATTGGAAGCCTGACTCTTTGTTGTGCCTTGCCGCACACATACCAATGTAAACCATCTAACTTTCCCATCATCGCTTTGTCTAGAATTCCTTCTGCACACCCCGAATTCTTTATGCTTAGCATACTTCATATAGTAGGACCTGACTTCTTCCTCACTAGAAAATGTCATTCCAATATTGGGTTCTTCAACACCATCATCAACCTTGGATTCTTCGACACCATCATCATTATCAGACCCATCATCAACCACTACTTCATCAAAGTAATTATCCGATAACTCTACAAAGTTCGCCATATCAACTCACCCTTGGAGAACCTATAATTAGTATCCGACAATTGAATTAGCATATCATTCAAGCTAAGGCTCATTCATTTAAAAGTATGAAAGAACCAAAAATGTCGAAGCTAAGGCTCATTCATTTAAAAGAACAAATTATTGTGGGACCTAAGCATTATTTCTTCCTTGATATCACACATTATCCACCCAAAATGCCAGCAAAACAGAGCATATGCATCACCAAGATCGCTATCCACCCAAAATCATAGAAAAAAGGTACACAAACAATCGCAAACCAATTCTATGACACTAACTCTTTTCATTTGGTGTCAACAGTATATCATAAGGAAGATCCACGCATTCAAAATTCCATGAAGCACACCCTTTCAGCAGCAAATCATCCAAATATATAGATGGATACAGTTTAAGGAAAAGAATAGAACTGAATAAAGAAAAAATAATCCGAATGGTGGTGATGATGAACTGCGTCTGACGTGGAATGGAATCGGGGGGCGAATCCGAATGAAGGAAGCGTTGAAGTACGAAAATATTCTCTCGGGGTTCGTCCAACAGAACAATGAAAATGGAAATCTTCTCTCGGAGGCGTGTTCGCGGTGAGTTTCTGTGTGGATGAAAAAGAAAAACTCGCTGGAGATACTAGCGACAATGGTGGTCGGTGCCGTGGATGCGAGGGGCTAGGGTTCGGAGGAGAAGTTCATCGCGTGAAATAGACAATTTTCAATTACCGTTTTCATTCATTTTCGTTTTTCATTTTTCATTTTTTTGTTTTTAGTTTCCGTTTTGCCACATAAGGGCCTACACCTCAGCAACCACGTCAGGCGGTCAGCTGGAGCTGTAAAGCAGAAGCGACAGAGTAGCTTTATTTTTACTTGACAGTTTTCCTTCCCCGTTACCCACGTTCTATTTTCTCTCAACAACTGTTCTCCCTTTCCCTCTCCCTCTCTTTTCTTCTCCGTGTATCTCTCCGAGTGCCACCGCTCGCCGCCTGCTATAAAACCAAACCTAGAGAAAATCACTTGCATCACACGAGGAACATCATGCACGATCCAGTGGCAGCAACACGATGTGGCCACGGTTGTCGTGAACCATTGGACCAGAATTAGAGCAACGCCGCCGAAGCATGTTGTAGTCTTTCTATGTACCACCATGCATCACCGAGTATAAGTTGCCCTGATACTCAACTTGCACCACCCGAACCACCATGCTCAAACACTGCCCAGCCCTTGCCAACCTTGAGCAACCACCGAAAGAGAGACACTCAGCCACCGTTAAGCACTCAACCACCCAGCACGACGCTCTCTTGGGTTCCATCGATATTGACCCCAGCCCCGCCGCTGTAACAAACCCTGCCCCATGATAGCCCAACTCGAGTCAGCCACTGCTGCTCTACCCTGCACCACCAGCCCACATGGCAACACCATGACCCAACTAAAGCGAAGCCTCTATTTTTAAGCAAGAAAACAGAGCAAGTAAAGTGCTCTTAGCCCCGATACTTCTTGCACGATCGTCCACCACCCTCATGCACCTTCATTGGCAAACAGAAGATGTCGAAAAGAAAGACTCGACATTCGGACTACAGCCCCCACCACTCAGTCGTCGTGCTCCTCTCCTCCACAGATCGACGTACAACACGAAGTGGATAGCACCTACTTCTCTAGGCACCATGCCAACCCCGATCGCAACCACCATTTGAGGATAAAGCCACTCCAATCCACCGTCTTACGCCACCTTTTGGACGTCCAGCACCACTTCCGCAGCCCTCACGTTGCATGCATGGAGTGTACGTAAATTTTCCTCCTCCCCACCTCTTGGGCTCTCTTTCTCTCTCTCTCAGTTCCGTGCCGTCGTGCCTACCACCTTCAATCTCCACCCACCTCATCGGCCATCGTGACTCTCCCCTCTCTCAGTGAGCTTGGACATCCCTCTGTTGCACCGTTTTGATACGGTAATTTTCATAATCTCAGATTCCTTTGGTTTCCATGCTTTTCCCAAAAGCCCATGCATGTTTAAGTGTCTTTCCCAAAACGCCCTTGTCATTAGGATGGTTCCATATTGGACCTGATTTTAACGATGCGTTCAAGATGATTACAGAAAATTTGTATGTTATTTTATGTGAGTTTTGGCTCACTTTATTTTAGTCCAAAGTTTGTTTGGCAGTTGGTATTAAGGTCTAAAGAATTTAGAGTTTGTCTTTGTCAAAAAATTAAGTGAACAATGACTCCAAGTGTTTTCTCACAAAAGAGCTCTCTCAGACAGATTTTTGAGTGATTTTGCATTGCAAGTTTTGACCCGTTGTAAGTATTTTCTCGCCATGACGCCAAGTGTTGTTTTGTGATTTTTGGTGACTTTCGTTTGATGATTTAAAGCATGATTGATCTTAGGATGATGTTATGAATATGTTAGATATAAGATTTGATTTTTGGAATTCTTAGAGATGTTTTGAGTAAGGTCAAAACTTGTGATTCAACGGTTTGCCTTTTTGTTAAAAAGTCAGGTCTTTTTACAAAACAAATTGGTGTTGATGATTAGCTTTTCTTAATGGATGTTTTAAGTATGTTTTTAAACTTGGATAGCAAGATCTTTGTTGCCAAATTTCGATTTAATCATGAGTTTTGAAGTTGAAAAAAATTGCAACAAAAATCAAGAGAAATGACCTCTGAATGTTTTAGCCATAGTGAGTTTCCCATAGTTGTGAATTGTTTTAAATTTTTCTAAGTTGATATTTGTGTTTAGGACAAAATTTACAATAAGGAATGTAAATTTTGGTATTTTTTGAGTTAGGATGCAAAATCCTTAAGTTAGGGTTAAAGTGGTCATTTTCCCACATGTAGATGGTAAAATGGTAATTTTACTCTAAGTTAGATTTTTCTATGTTTCTAATTGTTAGTGATTAAATTTCTAACTTTTATAATATCCTCTTATAGATCCCCGTGTTTCTCACTTTACTTTCATAGAACGCGACAATCGAGGTAAGTTAGCTCTTAACTTACTATCAGTTTACTTTGTATGTGTAATGGGTAAGGAAACTACAGTTATGTTCATATGTTATCGTATATGTCATGCCATGCCACATCATTACATGTTCATCTGTTACATATGATGTATACTGTCACGAAATACTTATCTGTTACACAATATATTCTGTCATGCATTCCTATATGTTGCAAGTATGTCATGTCATGTATGTCATATGTTACATGTATGTCATGTCACGTAATATTCACTGTTACACGTTATGCCATGTTACAAAATGTCATCTATTACATGTTATGCAATGTTATGAAATATTGTCTGTTACATGTTATGTCATGCTATGAAATATTTTTTGTCAAGTACGTCACGTCTGTCGTCATACTTTCATGTCATGTTACACTACATCAGGATGATTCTGTCCTTTTATATTCATGTCACGTTTTGTCTCGGGTACAATTTGTGTATTTAAGAACAATCATGTCAAATTATTCATGTCAATCACGATCGTAAGTGGTAGGATGGGGTAATATCCTAGTGAAACTCCTTTGTTCAAGCTGGAGTGTCTAAATAGGTGTGAAATTTCTTGGGTTGAAAAAATACAGTCAATAGGTTGCGAATGGGGCCTAACTAGCTAGTCACTATAGCGTGATAGGTACTAACGCCAATAGAGCCATATTTTATTTTACTTGTGTCCACAGCAATTGCGGTAGAAAAAATTCATGGAGCCACAACAATTGTGGAGCATGAAGTATGAGGCCACAATAATTGTGGAGCAAACATTACGTGAGACACAATAATTGTGACACGTAGAATACGTATGGCCACAACAACTGTGAGGTATGTATTAACGCACTTACAACAGGTGTAAATACCTGTGTTGTGAAGCGGTAATTGGCAGGGACACACGGCACAAGGGGAACCGTGTAACACTCGTATGGTCACTTTATTAATTAAGTCTATTAAATAAGATTCCAAGTTCATGTATTTCATGTTCATGTCATGTTTCAGTTCACGTTCATGTCTAAGTTAGTTCATGTTTAGGTCACGTCAAGTCAAGTCTCAGTTCCAAGTTCATGTCATGTCAAGTTTCCAGTTTAGTTCACATTTCAATCCAAGTTATATCAGTACATACCATGTTATGTCAAGCTATGTTATGGTTATTATTGACTTTCATTATGCATTCATGCTTTTACTGCCATGCATGCATCATTAACTTATGTGAAAGTTTCCTATTAACTTGCTAATATTTGTAATCAAATCTCACCGGGGTAGTCCCAATTACCATTCCTCCTGAATGGTAGACGATGTATTAGGACTAGAGCAAGAAGCGGACACCGGCAGACTGGAGGAGGTTGACTAGACGCTGTAGACATGACGCGGAGCTTACAGTTTCCATAGTTAGGTTTTTGGACAATATTCTAGCCTCGTTAGTCGAGTTACACGAGTTACTCGACGAACTAGCTCAATAATGTTGATAATGTAATTAGGGAGCCTAGTCTCCCATGTTTTGAGATTGCAGTCTTCTTAGACCTGTAATGTAATCGTGGATGTTTATTTTGTCAAATATGCATGGATTATGTTTTAATTATTTGGGATATTATTAGTTTGGTGTATAATATTGCTCAAGAAAAGAAAATTATCTGCTGCGAATATTGCATAATCCTAGATGCATGTTAGGAACATTGCATCTTATACGTCATGAACGGGAGCAGGTAACCTTGTGTTGCATGTCCCGACGCTGCAGATGTCTGTTTGATCCCAAACGGAATCTGGGGGCGTCACATATATCCCCTTCTTCTCTGTCTATTTCTCCTTAGCGCCACCTAGACTCAAATCATGGAAAGCTCTCCACGTCGTCACGTCCTTCAGCTCATGTCGATGTTGGTCCTCCGTCGCCGGTAGACACTCAGGCCCAGACCCCACGTTCTTAGTTATCTTGAAGCTTGATGGTGATGTTTATTTTTGTTGTAAATAACCTATCAAAATATACATATATACTTATATTCTTTTGTATATTCTGGTCATCTGGTGTTCAACTTCATGCAGCGTATTCAATCAATTCATGTTCTGATGTTCATGTCTGCAGTCAAGCAGATTGAAAATTAAAATGCCATATGTGATTAATTTACAACAAATGGACTTCAATTGCATCATTCCATCCCATTGACATAAAATCCAAGGGACTGAATTTCTATAAAACATTACTTAATATACACTTACTTCAATAGAAGAGACTTCTATAGAAAATATGTCATTACCAAATAGAACTGTTTGAGAATAATAGTTTTATTAGAGATTTTTTGAGTACTTTTTATTTCTTTTTTCTTTTTCTTTTTTTTTTTTTGTGCAAAAGCTGTGGTTTTTGCTTGTACTTTGTTCTGACCTATAAAAATGTTGTTATAGGAATTAAGATTTAAGAACCAATGGCAAAATAATGCTATACAAGGATGTACTGGTAGTAAATGGGAAAGAAGGTTTTGGTTTGGGTTTTACTGAGAAGTAGTTTATGACTTATATTGTTGTTATTTTGTAATATAGTTATATATATAATTAATTTATCCATATATAGACTATTCCGAAATGGTACCGTTATCGAAATATTTCGTTTCAGTGACTTGACCGAAACGATCACCAGAATGATATTCAAAACTTCGAACAGAATTCTGCCCTCCCAAAAGTTATTGAATTGTTTTTTTTAATTAGTAAACAAATTTTTTTTATACGTATTGGTAAGCAAGTTTTTATTCATTAAAAGAATAGGCAATAGTCCAAGTATACAGAACATATACAAGGTTAAGCCTTCAAATAATAACATCAATCATGGATTCGCAATCTGCCAAACCTCTTCAAAAAGATCATGTGCCTCTGAAGAAGGATTGCTCCCAGAAAGCCGAAGATGTGTGGAAAAAGAAACCTAGAATATATAGAAGTCAATTTGAAACTGGTTAATTAATGAAGACATTGCAGTGCAAGAGTGAACAACCATTTTCCATAACACGTCCACCAAGCAAATTTAGAAATGAATAGGAATAGCATATGTAGTACTTCAGAAACATCAGGGATATCTTTATCTGTAATGATCCCACTTACAAACTCAGCAAAAACCACATCCTACACAGATCTAATTATAAGGATTGAAGTCAAAGATCAAGCCTAGAATCAAAATAGTCAATAATCATAGCAATCAACCACGATTTAAGCAACTTACCTAAAGTTGCAACATGATCACTAATGTTTAAATTTAGAAAGTTAGAATCTGCCTAACTGTGTATAGTTATTATGTAATTCCTTTATTTTAGCATTCTTTCTATATTGTACAGATTCCTAGTATAGAAACAAATTGTAAATGATCAATATATATATGAATGAAAGCAAACTCTCTCACTCAACTTGTGAGATTGTTTTTCTCAAAACTTCTTTATAGTATCAGAGCCAATACAGGTTGCTAGAGAGTTATGTTTTTGTTCCCTCTTCAATGGCTTCTAATTCAAATGTCTTCTCCACATCCTCTATTTCAGACCCCTATCCATATCTTGTTTCACAAAATGTATCAAATTTTGTGTCGCTCAAACTCACTTCTAGCAACTTTCTACTCTGGAAAACTCAGATGCTCAATGTCCTTGAAAGCTATGACCTTTAAGGTTTCATCACAGGCAATATACCAACTCGATCACAGTTTATTCTTGACGAGTCAAATACATTTTAGTCTAATCCACTTTATCACAAGTGGCGTAGGTTTGATAGGCTTGTTAAAGGATGGCTTACAACCACCTTGAGTGAGGAAGTTTTAGGCATTGTGGTTGGTCTAAACACTGCCTCAGAAGTCTAGAGTGCCCTTGTTCATGCTTTTGCAAGGGTGTCCTTTGATCGTAGTCTTGCACTTAAGCAAAGACTCACCTCAATCACTAAAGGATCTGATTCCTTGAGTGAGTATCTGAGGAGATTTAAAACAATTTGTGATGAACTTGCTGCCATTGGCAAGCTTGTTTCTGAGCACAAGAAGTTTGGTGTCTTCTCAATGGTCTTGGTAAGGACTTTGAAGTTTTTACAGCTTTTATGCTTAGGCCACCTGTTCCAGCTTTTCCAGAATTAATAACTTTTTTGGAAAGTTATACTAATAGAGACAAGGTTGATGTTACTCCTTCTCCTATGGTTTTTTATGGCGAAAAATCATTCAAACAAAGGAAACCAAACTCTAGCACTAGTTCCTTTACATCCAAAGGTTATGGCTTTGTCCAAGGCCAATCCACTGGCTCAAGATCAAGCTCATCTAGCAATCAGTCTCATGCTTCTTCTTCAAACTCAAATTCCAAAACAGTAGGAAAAGAAGAAGTTGTGTGTCAGATATGTCACAAAAGAAACCATATTGCTTGTAAAAGTTTCAATAGGTTCAATCATTCTTTCACAAATGACAACCTTCCACAGAGTTTTGCAGCCATTATGATGGATGAGGCTCCTGACACAGTTTCATGGCATCCTGACACAGGTGCAACTGACCACATGATTGCTAATGAAGGTACTATTCACTCGTTACTTCCATATAATGGTCATGATGGTATTATGGTTGGTAATGGTAAAATTTTACCTATCACTCATGTTGGTCAAGCAATGGTTGGTTCATCTCAATCTCCAATACAGTTGAATGATGTGCTAGTGGTACTTGAAATTAAGAAGGATTTATTATCTGTTAGTAAGCTTACATCTGATTATCCTCTGAGATTTGAATTTGATGGCCATGGTTTTGTGATAAAGAACAAGACAACAATGAGGACAATGGCCATAGGAAGGAAACATAAGGGACTATACATTTTTGATGATGTTGTTTCAACCTCTTAGAATAAAAGGAGTTTTTTCTCCTCCATATTTCAATCCACAAATAATGAGAACTGGCATCTGAGGCTTGGACGTCCAAATTCAAGAATCTTAGACTATCTTTGTAATAAGAAGTTTCTTACTCTTGATTCAAAACATTTTTCTTCTAAAATCTGTACAAGCTGTCAAATGAAAAAAGCTTGCAAATTGCCATTTCTTTCAAGAGACAATATAGTCAATGTTCCTTTTGAAAAAGGTCATTGTGATCTATGGGGACCTGCTCCCACTCCTTCTATAGAAAAGTACAGGTTCTATGCTATCTTTGTTGATGAAGCTACTAATTTCAGTTGGTTAATTCCCCTCAAACAGAAGTCTGATTTTAAATTTTCTTTTGCGTAGTTTCATGTATTTGTCATGTACCATTTTAATGCCAAACTTTGGGTATTCCAAACTGATGAAGGAGGTGAGTTTAACAACAAGAACCTCACTGAATACTTTCAAAATTTTGGCATTCTTCATCAATCTGGTTGTCCAAAAATACTAGAACAAAATGGCAAAGCTGAAAGAAAGCACAGAAATATAACCAATCTAGGTTCAACCATGATTTTCCATGCAAAACTTCCACATAGATTCTGGTTAGATTGCTTCTCTGTTGCTGTATTTTTGCTTAACAGATTGCCTTCTCCTCTTCTTAATATGGACTCTCCTTTATTTAGACTCTATGCCAAACATCCTAATTATAGCATTCTTAGAACTCTCGGGTGTAGATGCTTTCCTTATCTTGGAGATTTTAGGTCCAATAAACTTGAACCATAGTCATTGCCATGTGTCTTTATTGGTTACAACACCAAACACAAAGGCTATAAATGCCTTTATCCACCCACTGGTTGAGTTTATACCTCAAGGTATGTTGTTTTTGATGAGCCTATTGTTCCATACTCTAAGCCAACTTTGTTATATGATTCTCCTCCTATTGAAGGAGATTTTTCCAGTTTCATTGAATGTCAAAATAGTTTCTCAAAAGAATCTATGTTGCCCTTTGCATTTGCACCTCCTTCCCATCCATCAATTCAAGTTGACACCATTGATTCATAGCATGTCCAGCAACATACAAATTCAACCACTCTTATGTTACCTACAGAAACCAATTCATTTCAAAATACACTTCCTCCCTTTCCTGTTGAAATTGCAATGCAAGCACCATCACAACATCATATGCAAACCAAGTCTAGGTGTGGCATTCACAAATCTAATCCTAGATATGCAGACTTGAATAATTTGGTCTCTATCCTTGCTGAGCCAAAATCTATCAAATCTGCCAAAAACCACCCTGGATGGTCTGCTGCAATGGAAGAGGAACTAGCTGCACTTGCAGTTAATCAAACCTGGAAATTGGTTCCAAGAACTGCTGACATGAATGTCATTGGATCCAAATAGGTTTACAAGGCAAAACTAAAGGCAGATGGCACACTAGAAAGACTCAAAGCCAGACTGGTTGCTAAAGGCTTTAGTCAAGTGGATGGGGTTGATTTCTTAGAAACTTTCTCTCCAGTTGTGAAGCCTGCTACTAGCAAAATGGTCCTCACACTTGCTACTGTGAAAAACTGGGCACTACATCAACTAGATGTTAAGAATGCTTTCCTACATGGTTGTCTTAACACTCTTGTCTACATGTATAAGCCACCACGCTATACAAATGAGCATTATCCTCAACATGTGTGCAAGCTCAACAGAGCCTTATATGGCCTCAAATAGGCTCCTTGAGCCTGGGTTGACAAACTCCGTGACTTTCTGCTTCAGCTTGGGTTTTATTTAAGCTTAACTGATCCAAGTCTGTTCATTTGTCACTCTAACCATGGGATACATATCCTTCTTTTATATGTAGATGACATGGTGGTAACAGGTGACAATCCCAACAAAATTCAATGGTTGATCTCACAGCTCAATTCTCAATTTTCCATCAAGGATCTTGGCTTTCTTCATCGTTTTCTGGGAATAGTCCACAAGATTGGTTCAGACCTCTTATAATCTCAACATAGGTATATTATAGAGTTGCTAACTCGAGCCAATATGCATGAGTGTAAACCTTTGTCAACACCTATGCCATCTAAAGGTCAACAGCTCAAAGCCTCTAAAGAGCCAATCCATGATCCAACAACTTACAGGAGCATAGTTGGAGGCTTGTAGTACCTGACATTTACCAGACCAGATCTCTCTTTTTCTATCAACTATGTTTGTCAGTTTATGCAAACACCAATAGTCCAGCACTTCCAGCTTGTTAAAAGAATTATAAAGTACTTGTAGGGCACCACAAAACTTGGTCTAGATATAACCTCAAGCAGCACACTTGGCTTGTATGGGTTTTCTGATGCTGATTGGGCAGGCTGCCCAACCACAAGAAGATCTACTTCAGGGTACTGCACTTTCCTTGGCATATATATGTCTAAGGTATATGAATGGAGAACCGGTTTTATGAGATGAGTTAGGCCCATGAATTTCGTCATGATATCAGAGCCTGTTATAGGACGAATGAAGGCCCACAGTACTTATCCCGTGACAAGGACCAGAAAAAATACTGGCCTGCAAGTGAGGAAGGGTGTTGAGGAATAATCTCACATTACTTGTGGACAAGGTCTTGGGTATGTTTATAAGGAATGAACAATCCTCTCTTGTTGAATCGATTTTATGAGACGAGTTAGACCCATGAATTTCTTCACTAATATGTGAAAAAACATTAACCACATCAATCTCTTTAGCTTCTAGGCCATCATGCAATGCTTCAACAATCAAATACATATACAACATCTGATAGTCAATACCATAAGCATCAATTTTGAGGAGATCTGCTATTAATACTTACAAGTGCATGTACAAGAAATATTTGTATCTCTTCTACTTTCCTCTCCTACAACCAGTTAAGAATACACAAAAATAAATCCACATCAATCAAAACTCAAGAATATTACTTAAATGACAAGGCAATAGATCAAATTTTGTTCCTTCTCGCATGACATATAACCCAATTAAATAACATATCAATATAAATAGTACATGTACGTTTGCACACTAAATTCAAATTTTAGTGTGGGACAAATCAATTTTCAACATTGTTAGTTGCCAGAGGACGGCAATCGAGCTATTGTGCATACCTAGCAAATCTGTAAATGTTTTTTTTTTTTTTTTATGAATCAAATGTTCACATCTTTTTTGTCACGGCAATTTAGGGCTATCTTCTCTTGAGAATGCATCTTGATCATCCAGTGTCATATCTAATATTTAAGCTATGAAGGAACACTGCATTCGCAAAGATTTATCAACTGTACTAATTTTAGGTTCTTAAAATTTATGATGATATCATGCACAGTGAAGTTTGGAAATTATTGCCTCCAAAAATGTTTCTATATGAATCAAAACTTAAGCATATTACTTCAATGAAATTATCATTTTTTAAAGTAAAACAATTCAATGGAAAAATATTGAGAGGCTAAGTATCTCTTAAAGCTATAAGAAAGCTAATTTAAGAAAGCAATTGTAATTTAATCATCTCACTTTAAAGCTAGTTATAGAAATCTTCTAGGCTAAATGGAGAAAAAGAGAAAGGCAACTTTTAAATTGAAAGAATTACAAAAGCAAACAAACAGCTTATAAGATCTACCCCAACTTAAAGCAAGTGAAAGAAGGGGAATAGCCCCACAAAGAATAAACTCTAGCTTTATTCCTTACGATTTATTCTAGTTGCCAACCATACAGTACTAAAAAACCATTCATCTGAAAAGAAATGTTAGTAAAGTCAGTGAAATCAAGAAAAAGAAAAAGAGGGAGGATATATATGAAGTTATGCAACTTTTGACACTAGCAACTACAACTACAAAAAGTAAATGATTTTTGTAGAAGAAAGGGGAAGCCTCTACGATTGAACTAAATGAAGGGGCTTATGAGACGGTGTAGAAGAAAGGGGAAACTTGCATGATAGGGAAAGTGTGCAGTGAACAACAAATTAGCAAATCGACAATTTTTGCTACAATGGCTAAGATATGGAGATTGAGCAAACAAGCAGTCTTCCAAGAGGTAGGGGTTAATCTGTTCATTATCATTTTTTGCTACCCAGGCAGATAAACAAAGGATGGAAGATGGCAAACCGAGGTTGTTTGATAACAACCTATTTATTATGCAAAAATTCGATGGGATGACCCAACCACAGAAGATGATATTTGAAAAAGAATCGATGTTGGTACAAGTACACAATCTGCCATTGTCTTATATGAACCAGGATACAGGAGAAAGGATAGGGAGTTCAATAGGTAGAGTGGAAGAGGCAGATGTGGAGGAAGATGGGGTAGGTTGGGGGAAATATCTACGAGTAAGGGTGTAGATTGAACATGGTTAAAGCAATAACTAGAGGATCAATGACTACTGTCAATGGTTCTAGAGTGTGGATACCTTTGAAGTATGAAAAATTACCCCGATTTTGGTTTACATGTGGATGAATAATACATGATGCTCAATGGTGTAATCAATTGAAGGAATCAGCGACTGGAAGAGAAAACCAATTTGGGCCATGGCTCCGGGCTGAGTCCACATGGAAATCTAAAATAACATGGAAGGTGGGGGTAATTCATGGAAAGGGATGGGATTAACAGAGGGAGGAAGAGGGGCTTCCCATGAGGGGAGGGCTCAGAATAGCAAGGCAACGATAGAGAGGGACAACGACGTGGGGCGAAATTTGGGGAAGGAGAACCTACTGAAATCCAATCAAGACGTAGTTGAAGCCGAGAAGGAAGGCAAGGTTGGGGGAATACATATGGATGAAGCTTATTAGGAAAAAAATTCTGAGTAACGAAACAAGGGAGAAGATAACAGAAAGTTTGAATTTGAAATAGGGCATTTCAGTAATAACTGGAGAAAAAATAGTTGAAGAAGGAACAGTAAGTCAAAAGGAGATGGGCTTGGATAAGAGGCACATATATGTTGGGCCAGTAACAGACGTAGTAAGGGGTAACAAAGGAGTGGAAAGCATGCCAGTTTTAACTACTGACTTACAACGACAGGGAGCATAGATAGAAACAAATAGGAAAAGGGAAGAGGGATTGGAAGAGAAGGACGAGAAGCAAAGGTACAAATTTTGATTCTTTCTTTTTATCTGCTGTACGGAAAAGAGCAGTGATTGACTGCAAAGCAACACCCCCACTCCCCCCAAGACCAATGAAAACACTAAATTGGAACTGCTGGGGGCTTGGGAACTCCAGACAGTTCAAGACCTTCTCTTTTTAGTGAAGGATAAGAAGCTCAATTTGGTTTTCTATATGGAAACAAAACTAAGGTCAGTGAGTACAAATGATTTGAAGGACAAATTGGGGTTTGAGGCTTGTTTTGTAGTGGATGCAGTGGGAAGAAGTAGTGGTTTAATATTGATGTGGAAGAAAGAAGTAGAGGTTAGTATTATAAACCATTCTCAGATACACATTAGTGGGTGGGTTGAAGATGAAGTAGAGAAGAAAAAATTGATGTTAATAGGATTCTATGGAAGTCCAGAGGCGTGTAGAAGAAAAGAGAGTTGGGATTTGTTGTTTTCTCTTAGACCACCAGATAATCAACTCTGGTGTGTTCTAGGGGACTTTAATTAAATTGTATCCCAGACTGAGAAACAAGGGGGAAGGGCTAGCAATGAAAATCAAATCGAACAATTTAGAGAGACTCTAAAAAGATGTAACCTTTTTGATTTGGGATGAAGGGGAGATTTATATACTTGTAGTATTAATCATAGTGATGACTCTTTTACAAAAGAGGGGCTTGATAGAGTGGTACCGAATCCAGGTTGGGCAAAATGCTATAAAGAATCAGTTGTTGAGATCTTGGCTGCAAGTAGCTCATATCACAAGCCAATTTTACTAAACTTGAGTAAGAAGCAATATATGAAGAGATTACAGAAGAAGAACTTCAAGTATGAAAACAATTGGTCTCTTGAGGAGGAGTGTGGAAACGTAACAGAGGTTCAATGGAAGAAGGAAACCAGTTCAACAGAACCATTGAAGAGGGTACAGAAAGGGATAAAATGGTATAGGAAAGTTCTAGGTAGTTGGAGCAATGAGACTTTTAAAAAGTGGGAGAGGATGATAAAAGAGAAAAAAAAAAAAAGGCGTTGAGACAATTACAGTTAAGGGAAGGACCAGAAAATATTGAAGAAATTCAAGGGGTCAGAAGGGAGTTGGAATAGATGCTGGATCAAGATGATCTTAGATGGAGACAAAGGGCAAAAATTCATTGGTACCAATAGGGGGATAGAAACACAAAGCATTTTTCATGCTTGTGCAACAAAAAGAAGAAGGAAGAGTTTCATTAAGCTGATTAGGGACATCAACAACAATCTTATGATAGAGTTTGAAGATATTAAGAAAGCATTTACAGAATACTTTGAAGAAATCTACTGCTGAACATCCCCATCAGCAAGTGGGATTGAAGTGGTGGTGAGATCTGTAAATACTAGAGTTACTGATCAAATGAATGAAGAGTTGGGATTGAAGTTTGAAATAGCAAAAGTAGAAGAAGCTCTTAGGTAGATGTCTTCCTTGAAGTCTCAGACCTGATGAATTTGGTGCAGGGTTTTATCAACAACATTGGAGCCTAATAAAAGAGGAGCTTTGTATTGCAGTTCTTTATTTTTTAAATAATGGAGTCATGTTTCCTAATTTAAACTTTACTTATATTGCCCTTATCCTGAAATCAAATAATCCAGATTCTGTCACCGAGTATAGGCCTATAAATCATTGTAATGTGCTTTACAAGTTAATTTCAAGGACTATATCTTATAGGCTAAAAAAGGTGTTACCTGATATAATATCATCCTCTCAAGGTGCATTCATACTAGGAAGAATTATTATGGATAACATAATGGTTACATATGAGGTATTACACACTATGAGAACAATACAAAAAGGAGCACAGGGTAGCATGGCATTGAAGTTGGACATGTCTAATGCCTATGATGTGGAAGATGGGGTTTGAGGTTTTGACGAGGAAGATGGGTTTGTGCAAAAGTGGATTACACTGATTATGACCTGTGTTAAATTAGTGAGCTTTTCTATACTTGTAAATGGACAACTTGGTGAACTGATAACTCCTAAACGTGGTCTGGGGCAGGAAGATCCTCTATCTCCATATCTTTTTATCCTATGTGCCGAAGGTTTAAATTCACTTATAAATAATGCAGAACATAAATGGAAGATTATACGATTTAATGACTAAGAGGGGGGGGGGTCCAAGAATAAATCATCTACTTGCAAAAAAATGTACTATCTTCTGTAGAGCTAGCAAATCAGATTGGCACAATTTACTGTCAATACTAGATGTGTATGAGAAAACTTTTAGGCAAAAACTGAACAGACACATGACTTTAGTCTTTTTTAGCAGCAACACAAGAGAGAATGTTAGAAGTTAGATCACAGAAGAAGTTGGGGCAGTGACCTGTGGCAGCTATGAGACATTTGGGATTGCCATCGATTGTTGGTAAGTCCAAATACAGTACTTTTAGAGGGGTAAAAGACAAAATATGGAAGAAGATCAATATGTAGAGAACAGATTCTTATCGAGGGATGGGAAAAAGGTTCTCATTAAAGCAATGCTGCACGTAGTACCTACATATACAATAAGTGTGTTCAAGATTCCTAGCAAACTGAGTCAAGAGATATCATCTATGTTGGCAAAATTCTGGTGGAGAAGTAATCAAGAAAAGTAGAGGTGTGCATTGGAAGAGTTGGGGATTTATGGGAAGGTCAGATTGATGGAAGGATGGGTTTTCGAGAGATAGAACATTTCAATTAAGCGTTACTAGCTAAACACAGTTGGAGATTTTTGCAGGATCCTCTTATCTCTGGTGGCAAGGGTAGAATAGAAGTAAATATTTCAGAGAAACCAACATACTTGATGCGAAATTAGGTGCTTCACTATCATTAATATGGAGAGTGTCTGGTTGTCTACTGATCTACTGAAGGAAGGTTTAAGGTGGAGAGTTGGAAATGGAAAGAGGATTAATGTATGGGGGCAAAAATGCTTACCAAAACCTGCAACATATTCTGTTCAATCTTCTGGGGTATCTCTGCGCAGGGAAGCAAAAATATCTGATTTAATGATAGAAGAATTGAATATTTGGAATGATGGGTAGGCAAAAGTATCTGATTTAATGATAGGAGAAATGAATATATGATGAGTTGATAAAGGAAAATTTTGATAAAGAAGAAGCAAGATGATTTGTAAAATGCCCATAGGAAGCAGAAATGCTGAAGATAATTTGATATGGAATTTTAGTAAACATGGGAAATGCACAGTTAGAAGTGGATTTCACGTGGCTCAAGCAAGAAAGAAAAGGGCAGTAGGAGAATGTTCAAGAGAAGCCACAACAAAAAATCAGTGGAACGAGATATGGAAAATGAAGGTACCGGGTGCAACAAAACATTTTCTTTGGAAAGCAAGTACTGATGCTTTGCCAAGAAATTCTTTACTTTGCAAGAGAAAAATTGCAGAAAGTTCTAAGTGTCCTTTATGTCTAAGTGAAGAAGAAACTATCATGCATGCTTTATGGAAATGCACAGCAGTTAATGATGTGTAGGCAGAATCAGAAAGCTCAATACAAAAACGGCCTTTAGTAGGAAATTACTTTATGGAGTTATCGGAAAAATTAAGCCAAGAATTGGGAACTGAAAAATTAGATGAAACAGTAGGTATCCTAAGAGGTATTTGGCACAGAAGAATAAGGTAGTTTTTTAGAACAAGTTTGAAAGTTCTACTAAGGTGATTAAAGCTGCTATTGTAAATCTGAAGGAATATCAGGATGCACAGAAATTGAAAGAAGGGAAGAGAAGCAGTGAAAAAATAATAGATGAAAAATAGAAGTGGAAGAAACTAGATGAAGAGTATGTGAAGGCTGGCTAACTTTGATGTAGCTGTGATGTGCAAAATAAGAGAGTAGGCTTTTGTACTATAGCCAGAAACTGTGAGGGTCTCAATTTTTATCTATAGATGAAATGTGATAAACCAACTATTCTCTTACCGCTATATATTAAATGAAGCGTAGTTTGGTAAAATTAAAATTTATATTTAATAAAATGGCATGTTTGTACGTATTGATTGATTGTGAAATGAGTTCACATTTAAAAGAATCGTATGTATAAATTACTTATGAAGAGTAATGCTAGATACAGTTATAAGGTATGCAGGTTCTACACACTCCCTTTAAAAAAAATTGGAATATACTATTAAAAAGACAATTTTTTATATAATTATCAAATTTACTCACCATTTTAAAATGAATGTGCTGGACTTGCACATCTAATTAGAACTGCATGATAGCATCCAAATTCTTTTCCAATTTCATTTACATATTCTTTTTTCACTCTTTTTATATGATTTTTATTTTTTATGATTTCTCTATTATTTTTAACCGTCATAGTTTCAGATGGTCACTTTTATAACTGCTATATTCAACAATGGTCATATTTTTTAAATGATCACTTTTTCAATGGATAGATTCCCACCTGTCATGTTTTTCAACAGTTATACTCTAGAACGATTGTATTTGTCAATGCAAATTGAAACTTTTCACTCTACCTTTGATTCATTTCAAAATAGGTCGATTTATTCTCTTCTATAAAACATATCCTTGAACTTGATCATCTTCTATATGACTTCCTCCAACGATGAGTTTGAAATAATTTATGCTTTAGCTATGTAAGAAAAATGATTGAATAAAAAAGGGTGATTTTAATGCTACAATAAAAGACTTGCAGGAAGAAGTGGATGTCTTAATGGAGGAAGAGGAAACTAAATGGAGACAAAGATCTAAAGCATTGGCATTGGATTAGCCAAATGCCTTTTCATCTTCAAATTTAGCAAATATCATCCATATTTACTCCACATTGAATTAGCTAAATTGTTTTCATCCAAAATATAAGCTACAGTAAATTCATTCTTACTTTCAAATATGAAAAGAACAATAGCAAGTCTAAAAGTATTTTTTGAGATTATTATATTATAGATATGAGATTTTTATTTACATATGAGATTTTACCATCTTTTATATACATATGAGATTATTATGTTATAGATTTTTGGATTGTGGAAATGAAAATGAATATGATTATTGGAAATTATTGAAGATTATGAAAATAAAATAAACAAGTAATTAAAAAATAAAAATTAATTAAAAAAATATAAAAATAAAAACTAATAATATTTTATTATTATAGAGAATGTGATGACTAATCCAATATAGGCTTCAAGTTTTGAATGATTAGCTAAAAGTGAAAAAGTTACATATTAGTCAAAATTTGAAGAATAGGATCGCCAATCCAATGCTAATGCTCTGCAATTATGGTTAAAAGAAGTGGACAAAAACTCTAAATGTTTTCATAGATGTGCTACACATAGGAGACAGTCGAATGCATTAAAGAAAATTGAGAATGAAAGAGGTTAGAGTGCTAGAAATCAAAAGGAAATCAGAAATCTTACCAGACTTTGTTCAAGTCCTCAAATCCTTGAGACATTGATACAACTCTATGTGACATTGAACTAGTGGTTACCTCTAAGATGAATAGGAAGTTTGAAAGGGAGTGTAATTTTGATGAAGTGAAGAAGGTTGTATTTGAGATGGACCCTATGAGTTCACCAGGCCTTGATGGGTTTCTCAGCAAGGTTCTATCAAGACAATTGGTCTGTTGTGGGGTCTGAGGTGTTCTTGGCAGTTAAAGAGTTTTTGTCTTCTAGTAGAGGCTTGGGTGGCATTAATGAGACCTTCATAGCACTGATCCCAAAGAAGAAAAAACCACAACTTGTCTTTGAGTACAAGCCTATAAGCCTGTGCAATGTTCTCTATAAAATTGTTTCCAAAGTATTGGCAAATACGCTGAAACAATTTCTTCCTCTTTTGATTTCACCTTCACAGAGTGCATTTGTTCCAAGTCGTTTATTCTCAGACAATATGATTGTTGCCTATGAAGTCATGTACTCCATGCAAAACATAGAATGAGGGGTAAAAAGGAAGGGTATATGGCACTAAAATTGGATATGAGCAAGGCATACGATAGAATTAAGTGGGAGTTTTTGGTTGCTATTTGAAAGAAAATAGGATTTGGAGAGAAATGGATTGGCCTGATCATGAAGTGTGTAGAAACAATGAGCTACTCCTTGTTGATTAATCTTGTTCCACATAAATATTTTCATCCTTCAACAGGGTTAAGACAAGGGGATCCTCTATCACCTTACCTATTCATTCTCTGCTTAGAGGTGCTTGGCAAGTTGCTGGATAAAGTTGAGGAGAAGGGATTCATCTCTGGGTTTCCTTTTGCTCGAGGCACCTTATTAGTTAACCATCTCCTTTTTGCAGATGATAGTTTACTTTTTTGCAAAGCTAATGCATTGGAGTGGAGCAGATTGTATAGATTGCCGAGTTTGTATGAACATGCATCTGGACAAAGGCTAAATCTGAAGAAAACAACTATTTATTTTAGTAAGGACACAAGACAAGCTGCTAAAGATGCAATTCTGTTAGGAGCAAGGCTGAGGGAGGCAAGATCATATGAGAAATACCTAAGTGTTCCTATGTGGGTAGACAAAAATTGGCAACTTTCATACCCATCTTGGATTACATAAGAAATAGAATGAGCAATTTGAAGGTCAACTTTCTATCTCAGGCAGGTAAGGAGGTGATGTTGAAGTCCATAGTACAGGCAATTCCAACCTACTGCATGAGTATTTTTAAACTTCATAAGGTAGTTTTATCTGCTATAAATAAGCTCATGAAAAATTTTTGGTGCGGCAGTAGACATGAGTGGGACTAAAACTTAATGGATTCCTTGGAAACAAATGGGAAAACCTAAAGGGGAAGGAGACATGGGATATAGAGACTTTGAGGAGTTTAATCTGGCCCTTTTTGCAAAGCAAGGGTGGAGAGTCATTTAAGAACCATTATCCTTAGCAGCTCGAGTTCTTAAAGCAAAATATTTTCACAAATAAGTTTTTTTACATGCAAAGGTTGGTAGTAATGCTTCTTATTTGTGGAGGAGTTTTATGGAGGCAAGATCAGTTCTGCAATAGGGTCTAATTTGGAGAATTTGCAATGGTGAATCAGTGAATATATGGACAGGCAAGTGGCTTCCTCGACCCTCTACTTACAAGGTACAATCTCCTCAACATGGGTTTTATGCTGGGAGGAAAGTGTCTGATCTCATTGACAAGCAAGCATGGGCAATGGACATGGCTATTTTGAGAGAGGTTTTTGTTGCAGAGGAAGTGAATTTGATTAGTTGGATCCTAGTCATTGTGTGTAATGTCCAAGACAAGCTAATCTGGAGGTTCACTATTGAAGGAGGATTCACTGTCAAAAGTGCTTACTATTTAGCAGGCGAAATGACAGCAAATCAGAAGGGGCAATCATCTCAAAGTGTGTAGAAGAGTGTTTTCTGGAAAAACATATGGAAGCTAATGGTGCCAAAGGCTACACACATGTTAATGTGGAGAGCTTGCCATGAATCTTTGCCTATAAACTAGAATTTAGTTAAAAGGAAAATCATTGAGTCTCCTATGTGCACAATCTATAAACTTGATCTAGAATTTGTGACACATGCTCTTTGTTCATGTATTTCTGCTCAAGATGGGTGGGGAGCAAGCTTAAAGTGTCTGCAGAAAGTCAAGGTAGTGGAGATCTCTTTCGAGGAATTGGTAATGGACCTCTCTTTAGTGCTGTGTGCATTTGATCTGGCAGTCTTTGCAGAAACTATATATCAGTTGTGGAAAAGAAGAAACAACTATGCTTTTTAGGGAAAGTTTATGTATCCAAACTCAATTGTGCAGTCTGCTACACATAAAGTAACTGATTTCCAGCTGCAAACCAGAAACCAGTGGGAGAACGGGTGACAGCAAGTCAAGATCTTCCTTAGTGGACTGCTTCTTCTTCCCAGGTTTACAAGGTCAACTGTGATGCTTTTGTGGACCGAGTAAATTGCAGAATTGGCATTGGGGTCATCATTCGAGATTGGATAGGTCATGTGGTTGCCACTCTCAGGTCTCAAAGGAAACTTTTCCTAGATCCAACTATGGCAGAGGCAATAGGGGCACCTAAAGTATAAATTCTTTGCCAACAACTACACTTGTCCAGAATCATAATTGAGGGAGACGCCAAGACAGTGGTTGATGATCTCAACGGTGACTCAAGTAAATGGGCTTCAGTAGAGATGATCATTCAGGATATCAGAAATAAGCTTGGCATGATGCAACAATGGTCGATTAAGCACATCTCAACGAATTTCAATAATGTGGCTCATTTATTAGCTAATGATGCACTTAAACTCTTTGAGGAGAGCATTGTATTGGAGAGTATTCCTCCTTCTATCCAAGCTTTGATGCTTTAAGATTAATAAGAATTGTTATTTTTCTTTTTAGAAAAAAAAGCAGATGAACATGGACATGCCACGATTCTGGTCGAGTCAGTAATACTATTAGGCATAATTCTTTGCAAGACCAACAAAACGTTTTTTGCGATGACTTTGTGAAACCAACAGTACTGAGTAGTATTACATGTATGTACAATTTTGCGGAGATAAGAGGTGAGTTATAAACAACTCAGTAAGTACAGAACATATACTAGTGTGTAAACATGTG
Source organism: Juglans hindsii (assembly GCA_003123825.1). Taxonomy (NCBI): domain Eukaryota; kingdom Viridiplantae; phylum Streptophyta; class Magnoliopsida; order Fagales; family Juglandaceae; genus Juglans; species Juglans hindsii. The sequence goes on along the minus strand of QEOW01001028.1, from coordinate 253,942 downwards.
CATTTACAGAGTTCAGAATGTAGAACAAAATATTTTTATTTTCAGAATGCAGAATCAGAACATTTTATCAAAAATATCAGAGTGAAACTTCATAAATATTCTTATTTAAAATTCCTTCGGCACAACATAACCGAAACATCACATCAGAACACAATTTCTTGTTTAACTCCCGTGGTAGGGTTGTGCAAACCTTGGCAGCCAACCGAGCGTAAATAGAATGTAAATTTTTTCCTTATTATTTTCGGAGCCTCGAGTGTGCACATAAGAAAGACCACGTATAAAATCACTTTGTTATCAAAGTGGGTGCACTAGAAACATAAAAGTTGGTACCAACTCAAACACCCGTGATAAGGTCAGAACAGAACAGAAATAAAATGTCATGCCAAACGTTTCAGAAGTCACATCACATCATATCAGAGTACAGAACATTTTTAGAACATAACAAAATTAAATCGCAAAAATATAATTTATGTACAATATTTTATATTCGCTCTCTTTTGCAGAATTTAGAAAAAAAATACCAAAATATCTCATATCTACACCAGTCATGCCAAAAAATACTTTATTCATATATAGAATTTCATGAGTAATGCCGAACAAATAATTGAAGTTGTATCAAATTTTTTTTCGTAACAAAATGTGCATATTTTTCAAAATTGACCTAAGTTCATTTCTTTGATGCAAAATCTAGTAAAGGAATTCTGCTTGCCTGAACTTCTTAGTTTTCTGAATTTCTTGACAACAATATTGAACGAAAATTACTCGTCATTTATAAGATTGCCACATAATTTCCATAAATATCGAAAATTTACGCTTTTTTCAATACTTAAATCTAAGGCCTCGTTTGTTTTCAGGAAACATCTCATCTCATCTCATCTCATCTCACTTCATCATTACAACTTTCTCAAATCCCCACACAAAATAAAATAAACAATTCAACTTTTTCAAATCCCAAAATAAAAATAATATTAAAAAATATATTCTAACAATATTTTATTCAACTTTTTAACTTTAATCTCATCTCATCTCATCTCATCTCTGAAAACAAACGAGGCCTAAATCGCTACGTAACCTCTTTTCCTTAAAAAAAAAAATCTAAATTTCTTGAAACCCTAAAATATCACAATTTCTCAAATACCTTGATATTCACTTAAAAATCTCTGACTATTTAAACTCTAATTTATTTATTACCAGAATCTAACTATAAAAATTAATACTAAATAATATAATTATAAACCGTAATTATTTTATTTTAAACCACTTTTTAGACTAATTTAAAAAATGAGCCAGAGTACACTTAAACATAAGTTTTATAATTGGAAGGGCAAAAATGTAAAAACACTTAAAAAGTGTATGAGCTGCTTTACGGATAAACAATACATAAAGGATTGGATGGTGTTTCTGTAAATACATCCAAGATCATGACTAAAGCTAACTAAAGGTTATTTTAGGAATAGACATAAGTATGCATGGGTTCTTTGGGAAAAATGGAATAAAAGGCTTTTGAAACTAAACACCTCTAGACCAAACGATGCATGCAATAGAGAGGAGCATTCATACCGAGAGAGGAGGTGTGCTACAGAGGCTCACCATGAGGGAAGGAGGTCGTGGCAGAGTTGAGTGGCAGGCAACTAACTTGATGGCAACACACTGAGAGAGAGAGAGAGAGAGAGAGAGGGTGATGAGAGAGAGAGCATGGAGATAGAGGGAGAGCAAAACTGCCGTGAGTGATAGAGATATTACAAAGGGAGAGAGCGAGAGCAGTGGCTTGAAGCGGCGACAGTACAGTAAGGTGGCGACATGGAGGTGGGAGCTAGCGACGTGGGGTGGTTGGTTTGTTGGACTCGATGGGGACATAAATTCCTCTATTTTGAGGAGTAAAAACAAGGGCCTCTTAAACGTGCAGTGGTAGCTTGGGCGGTGGTGGTGTAAGGCGAAGGTTTAAGGTAGTGCCCTGACGGATCTGTCCAACGAGGGAGGTCTCGGCACATTGGATGGTGGTGCAAGGTAGTGCTATGGTGGCTGAGCAGTGGGCTATGGTCACTACAAGAAATATGGCCTTTTGCCACGAATTTTTTTTCCAAGACACACGGTTGTGGCAAATAATTACCTTATTACACGAAAACTGCTAGTGAGAAAAAAAAAAAAAAAAAAAAAAAATTCTTTTCTCATGAAATGATGTCGGCAAATAAAACTTTGCGGAAAAAGCATTTTTAAGGCAAAAAATGGTTTGTTCAGGCGGCTTTTTCTCGCCACAAATGGTTTGGTAAGAAATTTCATCCATTCATGGGTTATTAACTTATTACGACAAAGTTATTGACTTTTTGCGGCGACTTTTTGTCACCGCAAATAAACTTACCTGAATTAATTATTATCGTCGTTTTCCCCTTTTCCCTTTCTTCCCCTATCCCCCCCACCCCACGACGCTCTCATCTCTCTCTCTCTCCCGGTGACTATGAGCCGCGACCTCACCTCTCTCTCCCCACTACTACGAGCCTCTCCCCCCTGTCGCGGCCTCACCAAGTCACCTAGAGGTAGTCCCCCCCCAGCGCGACCTCACCCAATTAGCCACCTTTCCCCAACCACCTCCCCCTGCCGCAGTCCAGTAGACGCACTAGGTCGACATGGTGAGCCTCTCTCTCTTCTCCCTTCCTCTTTGCTCTATGTAATTTGTGATGATATGATTATGTAATGCAAATCTGTGTAATTTGTGTTGATTCTATTGTGTAATGTGTAATATGTGTAATTTGTGAATCTGTGTATATGATTGTGTAACATATTGTGTAATTTGCCATCATATGGTTGTGTAAAATCTGTCTATGAAGAGGATGATATATGATTGTGTAAAACATATTTTCATAAAGATCGAAGACTAAAATCTTGCCTTTGTTTCTGATTGAAAGGTTATACACTAGGGAAGGACTTTCGCCTTATATTATTGTCACCATGATCATGCTCTGTTTCTACACGTTCCTCCTTAAGACAGATCCTTAAACTATTTTTCTTGTACCTAACCCTAAACTATTTTGCTGCATTTGCCCATTCCCTTCCAACCTTTACTGCACAACTCTCATACTCTTTCTACAATAGAATCGTAGGGTACAATAGAACATTTATAGACAAGATCACATGTATCCTACCAAATTTCAAAAAGGATATCATAATGCATGGTTTTCAATTTTAGTATACACCATGTTAGATTGCTACGGGAGTTTATCTCTATATGTGGACCACCGACCAGAAGAACCTTAATGTGTCTTAGAGACCAATTAACTTACCTAGTTATCTTCGCTACGGATTCAGAACAGTGGCATTATTTTTTTATTTCTTTTGGGTGGCTATTGTTTAGAGCCCACCATCAGTCTGAATTGGTCTTGAATATAGGATCTAGGATACGAGCATTATAATAATAGAATGAAACTTGACATGTGAGATAGATGACTTTGAGATTACCTGGCAATTTGATATTGGACCAGTTTATTTCCAGTAGTAATCCAGAATCCTCTCTTTCTAGCACCAACTTTGAATATGTAAAGTTTAACTAGCAATGCCTTAATTAATATCCACTTCCCAATCATTAACATCCCCTTTAAAAATAACATTCCATTCAACCTTATTATTATTGCTGCTCCAAGAATCACAAACAACTGCATTTTGATCCCATAACCAATTCTGAAAAGGACAAGAAATTCTAGCTTGAGAGCAGTATCCCTACACCACAGCTCATGCCAAAAGAGTATCCTCTTTCCAGCTCCCACCATCAATATGAAATTATTGGAGAAGGAATCCCATCCCTTTCTAATAAATTTCCACAAACTCACCTCGTAAGCTCCACTATATTCTTTAGAACACCATCCTCCCCACAAACTTCCATATTTCACATCTATCACATTTTTCCAAAGAGCTTTACTTCCAATTGATATCTCCAAAGTCATTTCCCAAGTAAAGCTCTATTAAAAGCCCTTAATTCTTTAATCCCCAAACCACCACGATTCAATTGTTGACAAACCTTCTTCCCACTATCCAAATGAAACTCTTTTTCCTCACCTTTACACCCCACAAGAAGTTCTGAAATAAACTCCCAATTCTCTTTCCAACCCTCGTCGAAGGAGAAAAAAGAGAAAGGAAATAGGTGGGCAGGTTAGACAAAGTACTTTTTATAAGAGTTAATCTTCTCCCTTTAGACAAGTAGATCCTCTTCCAACAAGCTAACCTCCTTTCAATATTTTCAATCACCCCATCCCATATGTCTACAGCTTTAAAAGAGGCCCTCAAATGATATTCCAATATACCTCAAAGGCAGTGAAGAGATTCTGCATCCCATAAGTTGGCCAAAACTGAAAAATTTACAACATCACCCACATACATGAATTTCAGACTTCGATAAATTAACTCTTCACCCCGAAGTAACTTCAAAACACATCAATAGTGCTCTTAACGCATGTAAATTATCAGGCTCACTAAAAAACAAGGTATCATTAGCCAATAATAAATGACAAATCTTTAAACTATTCCTTGTCTCATTACCCACCACAAAAATGGACAGAAAATTACCCTCTACAACCTTCTCAATCATTCTACTCATGGCATCCATAATCATAACTTCATAAAAGACAAGGGGAAATGGGATTGTTGATTGAGTAGAGTTATTGCATATTTTATACATTTAGAACCAATATATTTTATTTATTTCATTACATTATTATAGGTTTTAGAAGTAAAAAATGGTTAAAATGCATAAATCCAAGTTGTGATTTAAATTGATTTATAGCATAGTTAATGCTTAATTTTTATAACTTGTGATTTAATTGGATAATGTTTCTTCACATGCACAACATATTTTTTCTTATATTCTATTCTTCTTCTTCTTCTTTTTTTTTTTTTATTTCTTTTCTAATTTTTATTTATTTTTATATAGGCAAAGAAATGCATGAGAAAAGTCAAAAAAAAAAAAAAAAAAAAAAAAAAAAATTANACATAAGGAGGGTTTTTTTTTTGGATTTTTATGGAAGCAACAGAGGACTTTTAGTTTTTTTTTCTTCAAGGGAAAGAAGCGCCGCAACTATTCGGGGAGAAGAAAAACAACATGACGACGCGTTGGGTTTTTTTTTTCTCGGAACGAAGCTGCTGCTCAGCCTTCCTCCATTGCCTACCATCTACATCTCCATTCATTTGGCTTGCTCTTTCCATTTTCTACTTTTTATTTAATTTCAGTTTAAAGTTTATGGAGTATTTTTGAGATTTTTGGCTTAGAAGTTTGGGCAATTTATTTTACTTGACTCACTAAAAAATGAGTAGCACAAAGGCTATCCCAAGTGCAGGAGGGTGTCGCATAATAATTAGGCATAAATTCCTAGATCGTCTCCTCAGAGAAAGTTACTTAAAATAAAACTCGTTTAAAATGGTGAAAATATTCACAAAGAGAAAATCAAAGTGGTGATATGTGCAATGAGTGGAAGAGTGCAATGGAAATGAAAAGGGCACTAGTCATGGACTATATTCATATTTTTGAATTTTTGAGTGTCGAAATGAAATGAAAAAGAGTAACAAATTGAAATTAACAATCAAGGAATCAACTAAACTGAACAATCTTAATTAATCTGAAAATTAAACATAAAACTGAAATTATTTAAGTCCTAATTAAGCTTTAATCGATCTAATATACAATGGAACTAACAGATTAATAAAACTAATCTAAAAATTAAACTAGATTAGAAAGTAATTGACAAAATACGAACTGAAAATTGAAAAGCCCCAAATCAAGATTCTAGGGTTCATCCTTGTATTCAAAACACAAATTCTCAAACTTAATCCATAGCAATTGTAATCACTGTTAAATGAAAGCTTAAAAGAGCAAGGAAAATAACAACATTAAGTAAAATAAATAGCAAATAAATTGCCCAAACTTCTAAGCCAAAAATCTAAAAAATACTCCATAAACTTTAAACTGAAATTAAATAAAAAGTAGGGAATGAAAAGAACAAGCCAAATGAATGGAGATGAAGATGGTAGGCAATGGAGGAAGGCTGAGCAGCAGCTTCGTTCCGAGAAAAAAAAACCCAGCGCGTTGTCGTGTTGTTTTTCTTCTCCCCGAATAACTGTGGTGCTTCTTCCCCTTGAAGAAAAAGAAAACTAAAACTCCTTCGTTGCTTCCGTAAAAACCCAAAAAAAAAAAAAAAACCCTCCTTACGTGAGTTTCGGCCCTATAGGAGCTGTATGCATTTTTAATTCCCCCTCTTGCATTTGCGTGTGAGTTTCCATCTAAAGCCTTTTTAATTTGTGCCAACTTTCTCTTCTTTTTTTTTTTTAACTTTTCTCTTGCATTTCTTTGCCGATATAAAAATAAATAAAAATTGGAAAAAAAGAAGAAGAATAGAATATAAAAAAAATATGTTGTGCATGTGAAGAAACATTATCCAATTAAATCACAAGTTATAAAAATTAAGCATTAACTATGCTATAAATCAATTTAAATCACAACTTGGATATATGCATTTTAACCATTTTTTAGATCTAAAACCAATAATAATGTAATGAAATAAATAAAATATATTGGTTCTAAATGTATAAAATATGCAATAACTCAGCTCAATCAATTGCCTTGCCTCAAACCAAGAGAGCTACAAAAGAAACCGGCTCGTTCTCCGTTCACCAAAATAGAAAATTCTAAAGTCAATACACAATGTTTTATCCATGGGCACCATTTAACTAAAAAACTGTATCTCCTCAACAGATAATCAAGAAAATCCCAGCTTGCCCTTTGTCATAAGCTTTTTGCATATCCAATTTAATAAGAATACCAATTTTCTCCAACTTAAGTCTACTCTCCAAACATTCATTACCAATTAAAATAGAATCTAAAATCTGCCTTCCTCACCAAGCATTCATTAGCAATTACCCTACTGCCATTATTTGAAAGCGTGGTGAAGGAATATTTTTAGTCATGCTATCTCATGTAATAAAAATTAATAAACTTTAGTAGAAAAATTCTTCTTTGTACACCTGCCATGATTATTATTATTTTTGGTTCTCGTGAATTTGAAAATCATATTGGATTTTGGTCGATAATAATCAACCGCTTTCTTAGCATGACCATCAAGGCCAGACCACATGTCCAAAAGTGTGTTGATAATTATATTGGTTTTCATCTCTATGAAGTTTTCTATATACATAAGTCAAGCCTGGCAATCAACACTTTCTTCTCAATTTAGTTTGTAAGAACAAAATGGTACCTAGATATAGTATTGCGTACTACTGACTTTTGTGTTTATAGGTAAAAATGAAAAATAATTAGAAAGAGATATAAAGTTTTCCTTGCAATTTGGTTGTTCTTTGTTGTAGTGAAACCCCAAGCAGCTTAGATATGTGAGAAATAATAAAAACTCTAAGCTAGTTCATGTGAAAAAGGGATAAGATGGAATCTTGTTACCCCACAATTGAATAAACATCTTGAGGTACGTCGTAGTGGCACATTTCCCTTGTTTAATTGCTCATCAGAAACGTTGACTCTTGTCTTAAAAAAATGTGGGATTTCATGTCCCTTATTTTCATGTCTTTTAGAGTCAAAGCTTGTCTCCAAGTATGGAGACTAATATTTATGGTTTTAGTTTTGCCTAGTCATCGCAAGTCTTCTTGGACCTAACAATCTCTTTTCTACTAGTTGGTCACCTGCATAAGATGGAAAAGGCTTTGATGCACATCGAAGATAGATTGCAATCCAATGAGTATGCTGAAGGTGTTAGACAATTCCTGGCTATGGCGCAAGCCCACACACTTGGATTTGATCACATTAGGTATCCGTGTAGAAGATGCCGAAATAAAGCTTTCTACTCTAGTCATATAGTCGAAGATCATTGTTCATCATAGGGATTGATCCATGTAACACTCCGTATTTTAGTGTATTTTTATTGAATGATTATTTTTATTAATTCAAAAATTTATTCTCTTGTTTTAAAATTATCGGATATTTTTAAATGGTTTATTTTATGATCTTTAAATTGTGAAAATTAATTTGTTGTGTTTTGTTAATATTTATTATTGTGATGCATTTAAATTGTTCTTTATTTTAAATTAATTGATTGTTGGATTTAATTATTTTATTTTCATTGCATCATTACGTTTAAATTATTTTATTGTACTTGTTGTTTTGAAATCGTTTCCGTTGGATCATTTTTGTGACCCAAGATGTGAGGACTGGAGCTCATTTCTTTTCCTCCATTTTCTCTTTCCTCTCTTTTTTCTTTTCTTCTTTTCCTTTCTTTCTTTTTTCTTTCTTCCCCTACTTCCCATGCGCGGACGTCCCTCTCCCTCTCTCTTCCCGTGCGTTTTTCTCCTCCACCCAGCCCGTCGCCGTGAGCCGCCCGTGACCGACATCGCCCACCGGCACAAGTTCCCCTCCCGCCGGCCATCATCCCCCACCAAGCTCGGCCCCTATCTCGCCGGCGTTCTCCTCCACGCACGGCTTGAAGCCGTGGCGTTTCTTGAGCCAGCGCGCCGCCGTCGCGCCACCTCCGGCCACCATTTCTTCACCACTTCATCGTCGACCTCCCAGCTACCCAATGGACCCAACCCCAGCTCCGATCCGTCACCGGTGAAGCCTATCTATCTCCATTTCCGATTTGGACACCTTTGGCCTAAAACCACCCTTTGCGCCGCCACCCATGGCCAACCACCACCACCACTAGCTTCACCGACCTCTCTAGACCCTACCCCATCAATTTCGGGTCTTGGATTGTCTCCGTTGAAAAATGGGTATTTCAGACCCACGGCCACAGTGCATTTTGCACTGTTCTGCAGTTGTGTTGCCACTTCTTGCAGCTCCGGATCCTTCGAAAATTATTATATAGCACTGTAAGTATTTTTTCAAAGAACTATCGTGATTTAAATATATTTTTGCACTAACTCATATTATTGTGATCTGGTTGGACATGCCGGATTGAGTCTGAAGAGTTCGGGGGTCAGATGGATTGTGGACGGAGTTGTGTTTGGTTGGTATTGTGAAATGTTGGTTGTTGGTACATGTACATGGCATATTGCATGCATGATCATGTTTGTAGAAGAAACTGGATTTTCGTATACATGCATTCATGTTCATGTGTTTATTGAAAACTGAGTTTTCATGTGTTAAAGGATTTTGGGTGCGTGTGTATCACGACCCAAGCCGAGATGGGGTATTATCTCGATGGAGCTCCTCTAGTCACTCGGGAGTGGAATATACTGAGTGACGTCCCCTGAGTTGTCTCTGAGCGACAACGGGATCGGACGAGATGGTCTCGTGCCGACTCCGTGGCCCCTCTGCTGGCAGGGGCTAAAGGATGCTTGGCCATGAACGCGCTGGGCGCGGAACTTGGTATCGCTCGTTGCGTAGTGGGTGCTTGGCCACGAAAGCGCTGGGCGCTGAACTGAGCATCGCATTAAGCCAGGACGTGCGGATGATCCTTAGGGGAGATCATGGTGCATTGGTTAATGGAATAATGGGCTGTTTTTTGGGAAAATAGCGTGTGTTGATTAAAAGGATTTTATTTGATTCATTTTCTGGGAAAATGAGGTTTTATTGATTTAGGTCATTTTTCCAGAAAATGACGGATTGTTATTTTTGGGCCAAAATGAGATTTTGGCGTGTGTTGAAAAATATCTATTTTAGGGGAAAATGGTATTTTTGGATCTAATGCATATTTCATCATATGCATGCATGTTAGTTGCACTAATATGTTTTTATCTCGTGGTTGTTTGGGTTATACTTACATGCGGTATCGTTCTATGGTAACGCAAATTTTGATGCAGAGGAGGATGAAGGTGAGCTTGAGGAGCTGGCTCCGCCCGAGGAGTGATTGGGATCACTCGTATTCTAGTTTGAGACTTGTATATATTTTTATTATGGATGACTGTATAACTTTTTAAAGATGATTTGTTTTGAATATTTGTATTTAAAATTCTAGTACTTAGTAGACTTATTTATATTATCCGCTGCGTTGTTTATTGTACACTGTTGCATGTACATACACTTGGCACTATCGTTGGGATGCGTGACCGTGTTGTCATCATCCTGACGTCACGATTCCCGTGTTTTTTTTGTACGTGGGAATCGGGGAGTCACAATCCAACTTATATGGAATGGATATTCCATGGAGAAGATGATCCTTTCCAAGATGCTACTTTTCTGATGAAGAAGAAGAAGATGCATCTGCTTTCAGTGACTACATTGATGATGTCGACAAGATGTTACCTGACATTCGTCATGGGTCGTGTATGGATAATTCAACTAGAAGTGAAGGAAATGCAAACCCACATGATCAACCATCCACCTCTAATACTCCAACAAACCTTAATTTTGAGGATTTGGTAGCTGATGCACGATGTCCACTTTATCCTTCATGTGATAAGTTCTCAAAGCTATCATTGATCGTCAAGTTGCTTCATATCAAGAGCATTGGTGGTTGGACAGTAAAGTCATTTGGCATGGTGATAAAGCTCTTTCAATCTGCATTTCCCAATGCTCTATTCCTTGACTCATATAACGATGCTCGCTGCTTGGAACGTGGCTTGGGGTTTAGTTACGAAAAGATTCATGTGTGCCTAAATAAATGTTTTGGAAGGAATATGCATTGTTAAATGAGTGCCTAAATGCAACACATCTAGGTGGATTGTATGCACAAGTAAGCAATAATGGATACCACAAAAAGTTCTCAGATATTTCCCCCTGAAGCCACGCTTGCAGAGGCTATTTATGTCAAAGAAGGCAGCCCAAGTCATGAGATGGCATGTAGAAGCTTGGGTTGACGATCCGACATGCATGCGACATCCAGCAAATTCTAGTGTATGGAAAGACTTTGATCACAAACATGGGAGATCTTCCCGAGATCCTTGCAATGTTAAACTTGGCTTGGCAAGTGATGGGTTTAACCCATTCAATAACATGAGCAAACTGTGCATCATATGGCTGGTACTACTTGTGCATTACAACTTGCCCCCCTGGTCATGCATGAAAGATCCATACACCATGTTGTCCTTGTTAATCCCTGGCCTTAAGTCACAAGGGAATGATATTGATCGGTTCTTACATCCTATTGTTGATTTGTTGAAGGAGTTATGGGAAGAGGGTATTCATACCTATGATGCGTATAGTGGCCAAATGTTTAGGTTGCATGCAGCGTTACTTTGGACTATCAATGACTTCCCCGTATACGCCAATCTTTTTGGGTGGAGCACAAAGGGCAAGATAGCATGCCCTTCATGTACAGCTGACAAAAATTCACAATGGTTGGTACATGGGCACAAACATTGCCATATGGGTCATTGATGATGTGGCACCCCCAAGCCCCGCTTGGGATTTGACAAAAACTGAAACGCCGGAACATGCAACACCAGGGTTACCTGCCCCTCGTACATGATAGATAAGGTGCAATGCACCTATTGATAGCTAACAGTATGCAGTATATCATAGCGGAAAGTCAACTTAAATCAATTATAAGGAAATATTAATCATGGTACCGAAACGTAAGATCCCAATACTCTTGCATAAAAGCAAAAGAGTCAACATAGTTGAAATGAGTTTCTAAATAACTCCCAAAACATAGGACCAAATATTTGAAAACTTAAAGAGACAATCCCTATCCAAAAGTGGTCCCATAGTATTATTTTGGTCTTCAGTGAGACTCGGGCCTCGCTTTTCTAAAGCCCGGTCCTTGCCCTTATTGCGGGTCCCTCTAAAATTTTCTATATCTTCAATTATCTCAGTGATTGCTTTATCAATTGATTCAAGATAGTCCAAAATGGAAGGCTTGGGCGAGCCTATAACCATCTTAGGCACGATTCACTCTGGAGGAAGCATTGTCCTCTTGCGTTCGTCATTTGATTTGGCTAAACCTGTCACAGCTTCTATCATTCCGAATGAGGAATGATAGTGGATGAATACAAAAGTGAGATTTCAATAAATCTCAGTAAGTAAACAAATAACATGCAATAGATATCATAAGCATATGCAGCGAACTTAACAATGAATGCATGGACATGGACTTGTACATATGCTCTTGACCTTTCCAAGACTTTGTATAAAAACATGACTTTCATAACCTTGACCTTTGAAAACTTGTTTTCCTCATTTCATACTTATGAGCTCGTAACATTTCTTGATTTAAAACATATCATATCATAACATAACGTTGGATATGTCACGACTCCCCTATGCTCTATGTGTTTCCCACTAGTTATCGCATCAACCATTGGCCACTTTGACCAAGGTGACTACGTCTTGACTTTCATATACGGTAGCTCGCATTTCGCCTTCACTGTAGGTGCACCCACTAGCTTTAGGTGCAATCCCACTCCGGTAACCTTTTCTTTTAGGTACCATTCAAGATCCGCTTGCAGTACTTTGTCGACCCAAGGTATCCCTCCATTTTAAACACTCCTGAGAGAACAGAGGAGTTCCACTAGGACATTCTCCTGTCCTAGTATTTGGGGTTGCCTACACCTTTCTTCTCCACCTTTAGCCCATCTTCACAGCCTGAAACCTTATTTCTTTATCCGATTGCTACAATTGTCTAAAGCAACGCACTAGAAAGCGAAGAAGGGATTTCTTCTCATCCTTATTGGTAAAGGCTTTAGATAAGATAAGATAATGGAGGCGAATGAAAGAGATCCTCCGCCTGAACCGAGCAAAAGGGAGGATGGATGAATTAAGATAGTGAAGATGGTATAGTTGGAACTGAACCCAACTAGTGCGAGGAAAGGAACTGAACAGGCTTTTGATCTAAGGTGCTGCTCTGCTTAAAACTAGGCTAGGAAATGGGTAATTTACTTTTTTAAAAAGACTATTTTTCATTTCAAAAAGGGTTTTTACAATCCCAATGTATGTGCCATGACAATGGACCTTAGAACTTTCATGGGACACATAAAAATACCACAATGCTTCTTCACAACCATAAATGCAAAATGTTCATCATAAAATAGTGCATCCATACATACAAATGCATATCCCGTTACAGCTTGAAAAATATTAGAACATGCGAACATGTTCTCTTATAACAATTCAAGGCATACGAACCAATCAAAGGCATATATTTCAATCATGATTATGTAAGGGCCGAAACACATAGAACCCTAACCTAACCAAACATCATTCGTAACACCTCAATCTTAAGACTCCAATGATCATGCTTCACTCAAGGGGTTAGCCGAAACCTCTTATCTTAGTAAACATGCATTTAAATCAATTTTCATGAATTTGGAATCTTCTATTGTTTTAAACATAAATTAATAAATAATTTCTCATGGGTGGCAGAAACCCTTCATTGTGGTTATGGACAATATTTTCTTGAGTTTAGTCCCATACTAAAACATTTGAGTGACAACATTCATGCATAGACAAACATGGTAAAAACTGAACCCTAACATGGCATTCTTATTGCCTTTTTCATATCATACGCATCTCCCTTAAACCATTTCTATCATGCTTTAAATTAATCATAGCAAAGAAGTTCATAACACAAGGAATAACATAAAGTTCCAAACAATCATACAAAAACTGAATCAACAAACAAGTTCACAAACCATATGCATAAAATATCCAAGTAAAAATTAAAGGTATACCTACAAAAAATCCGACATGTATTTTTTTTATATAATAGCAAGCTGAAAAATCATATACAATACTAGATAGAATCCTTGCTCAAGAAAAACCCTAACCAAGTGTTCATGTGTAGTATTTCTAACACCTTTTTCTTTCCAAGAAAACCAAGTTTTTTGAACCCTTCCCTCTTCGAATCCGAAACTTGCCTTTAGTATAAATCCTATCTACTATTCACTAGTGCCATGACCCACTTTCCTCAAACATGAACTTTCTTCTTCTAGCTCAAGTGTGCGTGTGTGAGAGCATAAGTTCTAAATGAACTTGACTCAAAACCGAGACTTCTCTTCCTTGATGTCATGCGTGTGTGTGTGGGTAACAAAAGAGAAGTTGGTTTCATACCTTCTAGGTCTTCTTCTTACAAGTGTCCCTTCACTTTGCTTACTCTCAATGGGTTTTTTGGATGGTGGGAAAGTGATGGATACTGAGAAGAAAAGGGGGTGACCGAAACTTACAAGAGCAAAACACAAAGATGGCCAAAAGGGTCCTTGGGTTTTAGGCTCTTCCCTTTTTATAGACACTCAAGGGCTTTCTTGCATGAAGCAAGCTCATGCATGATTACCAAGTGACGTGTAGCCCAACTACCTTCTTCCTCTAGCTCATTATCAGCTCAAGTTGGAAACCCTAGAATATCTCCTAGCACGTGGCATCCTCCTCTCCCCAACAGAACCTCACTTCCTCTTTTGCCTTTTCTTTTCTTATCTTGATTTAATGTATCTTATGGGTAAAGGGTCTTTTACTAAACTCAGATTTCCCTCCATCTCTTACAATTGTGCATGTGTGTCACATGGCATGTGGAGTGTGTGTGCATTGCATGGGTTGCCGAAACCCTGCGCTTCCCTAAAAGATTTGCTTTTCACCACACTTTTGGACAAACTAGTGATTCGTCCTTTTTTGCACAAAGACCCTTGCCTTAGCCGTCCACTTCAAGGGATTTCTTACACAAAACATCCTTCTAGAAGCCTTGGATGTGCAGCCTCTCTCCAAGCTTGATCTTGATCCTTTGCAATAAAACTTTTTTACCTACCTTCATGCATGGAAGACACTTGGTAAAAAGCAACCTTTTTCGCTCCCCCATTGTTGCCATCCATGGCCTCTTGGCCTTCTCTTGTTTCATTTTCTCATATTGCTAATCATTTCCTTTTAGGTTCCTTCCCCATAGTGGCATGTGTCAAAGGCTTCTTTCCACAAGCAAAGATCTACATGCATGTGTGACACATGACAGAAAAAAAAGAAGGTGCTAGCTTTTCCTATGATAGGCGTGTAAGCCAAACCAAGCTCCCTCTCACCTCTCTTCCCTTATTTCTATCTAGATTCATCAAGTCCTATACATAACCTCATTGGATGTTAAGTACCTTGCATAAACCTCAAGTTGGGCATGAGCCCTTGTTGCATTGGGCTTGAAGATCCTAATTTCCTACAAGGGCCGAAACTCCCTTGGGCTTTTAAAACAAAATAATTTTACACAAAAGTCTAGAAAGTCTTGGTCATCACATCCTCCCCCCTTAGTAAAAGATTTCAGCCTCAAAATCGGCATCATGTTCATTCCAAAAGAAATTTACTTAGGGGAATTGGAATAGAGCTTCTTTATTACCTCTTGCACTGTTGGTTGTGGACTCCTCAAATGAAGACGGTTGGGGTACATTGCCTTCTCTTATTGTCACTAAATCTTCCAAAAAATAAAATATCATGTCCTAGTCATACCGTAATACATGTTTACTAGCATTTCATTCAACCTATATTCAATTTCAAGCTCAGTGTCTTCTATAGGTTGTCCTTCTTCACAATAACGGATACGATCAATAGATGTATCTGAGGTTTCAAAAGGTTCATGTCTTGGATCACGAGTTTTTGCAGCATGACTGGATTCCGCCTCATGATTAAGCCCAAGGAGGCGTAACCTATTAGCCTCTCTCCATACTAATGGGTCATGATGAGGTTGCCTCTCCTCGTGTGGTGGAGCTCTCCTTGAAGAGATATTGTTTCGAGAATCCATGTCTAACACATGAGTACAGTGATGTTCGAACCTCTCCATTTGTTGCCAATGTTCTCTCATCATTTGATCCCTTCTTATTTGTCAAATTCAACAACTACATTCATGTCTTGCTCTGATTGGTGCCACCGAAGATATAGACATCCGAGGGGTATTCCTATTATAAGCCATGCCCTGTGTACAGGTATGGTAGGTACACACATCATTAAAAGATTCATGAATAACATAAGGGAAAACATACACAAGAGAGCAAGATGCACTCATCAATCATTAATAAGAAAGATTTGTGAATACATAAGTTCTAAGTTACAAAGAAATGAGGATATTTAGTCCTCATCGAATCCTCTCTTTCCCACGTTGCCTCTTGAAAGGTTGGATTGTTCCGAAGAACCTTTACCAATGATACATTTCGATTCCTTAGTTCTTGTTCCTGCTATCCACAATCTGCACAGACCATTCTTCATAAGACAAATTCGGTTGTAACCATATACTACCGGCAGCCATTACTACGGGCTGTCTTTCACCAAAGCTATTCTTTAAAGATGACACACGAAAGACATTATACACTCCTTGCATTTCAACTGGTAGATCCAAATGGTATACGACTACATCGACTCTTTCCAACACTTCGAGTGGTCCTATGTACATGGGACTCAGTTTCCTTTTCTTTCTGAACCTTATGATTGCTTTCATGGGCGATATCTTGACGTATACCCGATCTCCAATATTAAATTCTAAGTTCCTTCGTCGCTTGTTGGCATAACGCTTTTGATGGCTCTGAGCTGCCTTCATCCTTTCCTGAATCAATTCCACTTGCCTTCATACATCTTGCAAGTATTCTGGTCCAAGCAACTTTCTCTCGCCTACTTCGTCCCAATATAACGGAGATTTGCACTTTCTCCCATATAATGCTTCGTAAGGTGCCATCTGTGTCATAGCCTGAAAGCTATTATTGTAAGCGAATTCTATCAATGACAAGTGGCTATCCTTGTCGCCACTTTGATCCATTACGCAAGCACGTAGCATATCTTCCAGTGTCTGGATAGTTGGTTCTATCTATCCGTCTATATGCGGATGATAGGCACTACTAAATTTAAGATTTGTGCCTAACATGTTTTGTAAACTTCACTAGAAACGCGAAGTAAAATGTGGGTCCCAGTCAGATACTATGGACTAAGGTATTCAATGAAGTCTGACTATTTCCTTAACATTGACTCGCGTGAGCTTTTGCAACCAATCTGTATTAGTAATTGGTAGGCAATGTGCACTTTTGGTTAATTGGTCAACTATAACCCAGATTGTATTCTTTCCTGATGACGTTCTTGGCAAATCTACCACAAAATCCATAGACACACCCTCCCACTTCCACTCTGGTATTGGTAATGTCTGTAACTCCCCTGCTGGCCTCTGGTGCTCAGCTTTCACCAATTGGCAATTTGAACAGTTTGCGACAAACTCCGCGATGTCCTTTTTTATTCCATCCCACCAAAATTATCCCTTCAAATCTCGGTACATTTTAGTGCTGCTAGGATGAGCAAGGTGTACAGTGGGCTTCCTTCAGAATCCTTTCTTTTAAATCAGGGTCATTAGGAATCACTTTCCTTTCCTTATAACATAGCATCCCATCCTTACCAATCAAAAAGTGTTGTGGTCCTTCGGGCTTCAGAATTTTCTGTCGAAGCTTTTCCACTTTATCGTCCTTATTCTGTCCTTCGATGATATCCTTGTCAGTTAATGGCACGATCTCTTGTACCATTGTTAACCGCGTATCTCTTGGCGGCTTCCCTATTAGTAGTTCCCTCATTCCAGCCAGAAGTGACTGGATATCGGTTTGGGCCTTGCAACGAAAGGCATCTGCTACCACATTGACCTTTCTCGGGTGGTACTTGATTTTGCACTGGTAGTCACTAATCATCTCGACCCATCTCCTCTGTCTCATATTCCAGTTCTTCTGACTGAGCAGGTGCTTAAGACTTTTATGGTCAGTGTATACTTCACTCTTTGCTCCATAAAGATAATGTCTCCAAATTTTTAATGCAAAGACTATGGTAGTAAGCTCCAAGTCATGAGTAGGATAGTTCCGCTCGTGATCCTTAAGTTTTCGTGAGGCATAAGCTACAACTCGTTCTTCTTGCATCAAAATGCACCCTAGTCCCATCTTAGAGGCGTCACTATAAACTACGTAAGGCAAAAGCCAAAACAGGCGTCATGGTTAATCTTCTTTTGAGTTATGGAAAACTCCTTTCACAGTCTTCACTCCATACGAATTTGACATTCTTCTTTGTCAATGCCGTTAAAGGACTTGATAATTTAGAAAATCCTTCAACGAACCTTCTGTAATAACCTGCCAAACCTAGAAAACTCCGTATTTCGTGGGCATTGGCCGATTTTTGCCATTCCATCAATGCTTCTATCTTAGCGGGGTCTACTGCCACACCATCACTAGAAAGGACATGTCCCAAAAATTTTACCTTTGAGCCAAAACTCACACTTGCTGAGTTTAGCGTAGAGCTGGTGTTCTTTCAAGATCTTTAATACTATCCTTAAGTGATCCTTATGCTCTTCATCACTTCGGGAATAAATCAAATATCATGAATGAACCCTACTACAAAACTATCTAAGTACTGCCTAAAAATTCAGTTCATCAAATCCATGAATGTTGCTGGGCATTTGTCAGTCCGAAAGACATTACCAAAAACTCAAAATGTCCATAACAAGTCCAAAAGGCTATCTTGGGTATATCTTGATCCTTAATCTTCAACTGATAATACCCTGACCGTAAATCTATCTTGGAAAATACTGATGCACCTTGCAACTGATCTAACAGATCATCAATTCGTGGCAACGAATACTTATTCTTAATCGTTACTTTATTCAAGTCACGATAGTCAATGTACATCCTCATTGTCCCATCCTTCTTTTTCACAAAAATGATTGGTGCACCCCAAGGGGATGAACTTGAATGAATAAAACCCTTTTCAAGAAGTTCATCGATCTGCACCTTCAACTCCTTTAACTGAACTGGGGCCATTCGGTATGGTGCCTTGTACACTGGGGTTGCTACGTGCTCCAATTGGATCACGAACTCCGTTTCTCGATTTGGGGGTAACCCAGGCAAATCATCGCGCAAAAACCTTAAGGAATTCTTCTATCAAAGGAATCCATTTGACTCCTTTAACTCTCTCTGCCATACTAGTTATAAACACTAGATAAGCATTGGCTCCTTCCTTTAGAGCCTTCTTTACTCATCCTACCGTTAAGGTCGATGGAGTCGTCTTCACTACTTTCCCCATATAACAGATCCTATCTTTTGAGGGTAATTCAAATATCACCTTCCTTCTCCGACAGTCTGTCTTAGCATAGTGCTCAGATAGCCAATCCATTCCTAAGATCAAGTCGAATTCCATTAAATGGCAAACAATTAGATCTGCCTTTAGAGTCAATCCTGCGACTTCCAACAGACAATCCCTAACTATTCGAGTACATCCAATTACCTTCCCATCTGGAATAGTTACCAAAACCTTCTAGGATAAGGTTTCCGCGCTCAACTTACACCTTCTCACACAATCATAAGATACAAAAGAACGCAAAGCTCCCAAATCAAACAGGGCACAAAACCAATTGTTGCATCAATTTAACCTTACCTACATAGGTAACTAGGATTACTTAGGGTTTCTTAGCAACACAAGCTACCATCTAGAGTAGGGTTAGAATGTTACCAATAATTACTCCGGCGTCAGTAGCCTCTTCGGCTTCCAAATCTACCTTTCCTGGCGTGATCGCATATACTTTAGCTTTTTGTGGGGTCTTTCCCTTGTTTCCAGTCGTAGATGCTCCCCCTGTCGCATGACGTGGATAGTCTCTAATCATATGGCCTATTTGGCCACATCCAAAACATGCTCTGGTGGTGAACCGACATTCACCACTGTGCTTTCGTCCTCAACTACAAGAGGGCGGTGGCGTAACAGGCACCACGTTTCTGACCATCTTTCATTTTCCTTTATTTGGGGTGTAAAGGGCCTTCTTCTTTCCTATATTCCTTCCTGGTGACTCGGGAAGTCCTCTTTTACGATCGTTCTAAACTTGAGTAATCAAATTTTGTTGCTTCGTTTCTACTATTGAAGTGACATTTACTAATCCCAGAAAGGTTTCAATCTGCAAGCAAGTAATCTGGTTCCGAATTCTTGACTGTAACCCGTCTTGGAATTTTCTCGGTTGCATTTTCTCCGTGCCAATCAACTGTGGGGCGAATCTGCCTAGTTCCTTGAAATGGGCTTCATATTGCTCCAATGACATACTTCCTTGGGTCAAGTTCGTAAATTCAAGCGCCTTCTGCTGTTTGGCTATTTCTGGGAAGAAACGACCGTCGAATTCCTTCTTAAAACATTCCCATGTAAGAGTAGTGATATTGCCCAGTTCTTGCATTAAAAGTTGTCTCTTTGTGTCCCACCATATGCTAGCCTCCCTGAGTAAGTTGGACTTTCTGACTCTAGGAACACTCACTGATGTCGAAAGTCCAGTCTAAATCGATGAGCCACTTATTGGCTTTCAAGGCTCCTTTCATTCCCATAAAATTTGGGTATCGGTACACCTAAAATCTCTCAAACGGGCTTCCTCGGTTTTCACCTCTAGGCATCTCCTGTCTCATATTTTGCCCTTGCTTCATTTGGTGTCTTACTACCTCGGTCATTTGTCATATGGCTTCTACAATAGCTCAGCCTCCTTCTAACAGAGGGTTCCTAGTCTCTCATTCTAGTGACCTTAGAGATACGTCATCACGTTGTATGCGCACCATAGGTCCTCTTCTCCTTAAATGCACAAACCAATGTGTCAACATTCACTTTTCCTAAAGCAAAGTTCTACTCTCTCATTACTTTACAATAGTGTTCAACCACATCCTCAACCTTCAACTTTCTCCTTTAAGGATTCAAACCTATAGCTACAGAATTCAAGCTTATAACTATCAGATTCCAATCCTATTATCAGGTACCATGCATTCCTAGGATAACTTATGGCTTTACCTAGAGACGTAGTCGCTCTGATACCACTCGCTGTGGTGCCCCCAGCCCCTACTTGGCATTCGATGGAAACTGAAATGTCGGGACATGCAACACAGGGGTTACCTACCCCTCGTATATGATAGATAAGATGCAATGCACCTACTGATAGCAAATAGTATGCAGTATATCGTAGAGGAAAGTTAACGTAAGTCAATTATAAGGAAATATTAATCATGGCACCGAAATGTAAGATCCCAATACTTTTGCATAAAATCAAAAAGGTCAACATAGTTGATATTAGTTTCTAAAGAACTCCTAAAACACGGGACCAAATATTTGAAAACTTAAACAGACGATCTCTATCAAAAAGTGGTCCATAGTATTATTTTGGTCTTCAGTGAGACTCAGGCCTCACTCGCTTTTCTAAAGCCCGGTCCTTGTCCCTATTATGGGACCTTCTAAACTTTTTTATATCTTCAATTATCTTAGTGATTGCTCAATTAATTGATTCGAGATGGTCCAAAATGGAAGCGTCGGGCGAGCCTATAACCATCTTAGGCACAATCCTCTCTGGAGGAAGCATTGTCCTCTTGCATTTCGTCATTTACTTTGGCTAAACCTGTCACATCTTTTATCATTCCTCATTCGGAATGATAGTGGGTGAATACAATAGTGAGATTTTGAGAAATCTCAGTAAGTAAACAAATAACATGCAATAGATATCATAAGCATATGCAGCGAACTTAATAATGAATACATGGACATGGACTTGTACATATGCTCTTGCCCTTTCAAAGACTTTGTATAAAAACATGACTTTCATAATCTTGACCTTTGAAAACATGCCTTTCTTATTTCATACTTATGAGCTTGTAACGTTTATGAGCTCATAACATTTCTTGACTTATAACATATCATATCATAACATAACGTTGGATACCTCATGGCTTCCCTATGCACTGTGTGATCCCCGTTAGTTACCGCATCAACCATTGGCCACTTTGACCAAGATGACTACGTCTTGACTTTCATATATGGCAGCTCGCATTTCGCCTTCACCGTAGGTGCACCCACTAGCTTTAGGTGCGATCCCGCTCTGGTAACCTTTTCTTTTATGTACCATTCGAGATCCAGATGGTTTTGCCTCAAACATTGCACGATGTGTCAATATTGTCATATCTTTATACAAGCACTCTTGCCGATTGTTATTGGTGGATTCTTACGGCTTGATGTGCGTCGAGCCTTAATAGACTTATGCTCATTCTTCAAATTTTTAGGTTCACGAACTTTGCCTTTATTAGTGTTGTATTAGCTTCAAGCTAATATTCCCATCATTTTGTGTAATCTGGAAATGATATTCCCTCCTGCATTTTTTGATGTCATGGTGCACCTAGCCATTCATTTGCCAGAGGAGGCATTGCTGGCAGGACCAGTGCAATACAGATGGATGTACCCTTTTGAAAGGTATTTACGAAAGTTCAAGTGGTACATTCGCAACAGAGCCCGTCCATAAGGCTCAGCTGCTGAGGCATATGTTCATCTTGAGTGTCTTACATTTTGCTCTATGTATCTTCACGATATTGAGATTATATATAACCAAGAGGAATGCAACAATGATGTTGTTGGTGGTTCGAATGGGTTGGGAAATGAGCCTTGTTTATTTGTTTTCTCACAAAAGGTTTGACCATTAGGGACAACAAACTCTCAGAAATTGTCTGGCACACTAATGGCCAAGGCCCGATGGTATGTACTTAATAATTGCACGGAGGTTGAGTGATACATAGAGTAAGTACATCATGCTTGGAAAGTTTATGCATTAACTGAAATTTATAGTTTTTACTCTCATGGTAATGTTTGCTCACACATATGTAGGGAGCACTATAACATATTGAAAGAAGAGAACCCTCATAACATCGACCATAGGCAGCAAAGTCAATTCCCATTGTGGTTCAAATCACTTGTAAGCTACCAAACCACTTAGCATACATATGTCTCCCTTCTATATATAATGATAAAAAAAAACAATAATTGTGTTTTCTTATGTCCTAGATTCGAGAGCTACGTGCAATTAGGCGAAGTGAGGTAACTAATGACATATATGCATTAGCATGTGGTCCAAATCCGTGGGTTGCATAATATGCCGGATGCATAATGAATGGAATTCGCTTCCATACGAAAGAGTGTGAAAGGCATAGCCGCACCCAAAATAGCATGGTGGTGGTTCATGGCGAGCACCAGGGATTCCCTATTGAATTCTACAAAGTGTTGCATGATATTATAGAATTACACTATTGGGGTTGGCACAAGATTTATCTATTTAGTTGTGCTTGGTATGACATTGGGGATGATGAATTGGGGATGGATGACATAAATGACAATGATAACTCTAATAGTGAGTCTGGGGAACATCTTCATGAGGAGACAGATGATGATGACGGTAATTCTAATTTGTATTAAGTATGTTAATTTAAGTTCAAATGCATAATGTAGACATGACTTGCTCAATATATAGTTTATTTAATTTAGAGCAACATGATATATAATCCATATGTGTGATGAACAGTTGGATTGCCTACATCCACTCTCTCCCTTCATTTTGAATAAACCATCTATGAGCACCCATTGTGGTACCATGCATTATTTTCATGGTTTCCATTTCACAACCCATGACGTATTGATAATGTCTTGATAACCTATTCTATGAGCTTACTTTGTATACATGGTTATCACAAATAATGCATGACTTCAACTGTCGATATCGACGAAGGTGGGTGAGATGTAAGTGTAAGAACCAAGTTGTGACAATTGCACTGTAATACATCAGGTGTTTTATAATTAACTACATGAGTACTATTACTTGGACTTTGTTAGTTCATCCTTGGAGATAGATTTTGCATAAAACATGTGATTATCTTAACTGGAAGTCCATGGAGGTCGAATTCAAGAACTGTTTAGCCAATAGCCTCCCAATGAAAACTAGTGGGATTCATTTGTCATATATTGTATAAGTCTTGGTTGGATATCATTTACAATGACAACCATCTATACTATTTAGATGAGTTTAGACGAGTGTTGCATCCAGGCTGTTGGTAGATATCAAACTTTATTAAAGGCTGTACAAAAGTGTTGTTTTACATTTAAGAAGAGCCGTAACATGTGATTTTGCTTGGCATTTTACACTTAGGAAGCAGAAGAGGTTGTTAGCTAGGTAAAGGAAGTAAATAATTACTCATGTGATTTTGAATTACATTGTGTGTAGATTTAGTAGTTACTTTAAATCAGGAGAGGTTCTTGCTCTACCTACATCAAAGGTCGACGTATGAAAGTTGTTGCAGTGGGATGATGTGTAACGCCCCAAACCCAGCTGGGCTGGAGAATTACTACCTGCCACTTAAGAACATGTTTTCCAACACAATTAAAATAAAACTCCAAAACTTTATTAGCAAAACTCAATCTCAAGTACTCTAAATAACCACATTGAAACTCTACAAAGTTATTACTGCAGCAAAATAAGCTAAGGAGTCCAAAATCTCCCGGTAGCCATAACAAACCAAACTAATAACTTCAAAAGTCTTACTAATCCCAAGCCCAAGATAAAATTAAATCTAAAAGACATAAGACATCAGAATTCCTTCTTCTAACATCCTCTCTCAGCTTAATCATGCCCACCAATCTAATCCAGGTCCTCAGTTGGACTCTCCACATCATCTGAAAAATATTATGAAGATAGGGGGTGAGTTATCAACAACTCAGTAAGCAGAAATCATATGCTAGCGTGTAAACATGAGCATTTACAAAGTAGAGCATGCAGAACAAAATAT